>CAUYQV010030928.1:0-23893 GCA_963574575.1 Galagoides demidoff | reverse complement strand
CTCCGCCTCCCAAGTAGCTGGGACCACAGGTGCCTGCCACAACGCCCAGCCATTTTTTGGTTGCAGCCATCATTGTTGTTTGGCGGGCCTGGGCTGGGGATTCGAACCCGCCACCTTAGGTGTACGTGGCTGGCGCCTTAGCCGATTGAGCCACAGGCGCCGAGCCTTGTACAGCTATTTGTATGCTTGCTTTGCGTGGAGGCTCAGAGACATTAAGTTACTTTCCCAAGTAAGTCATGAACCTGGGATTTAGCCCTGATTGGTCTAATTCAACAGCTTATGTTCTTTGTCTCCCATCCTCTTGCCTCTTCAGGTTCTGTAGTCTGGAGTAAGCAGGCAGTGAGTGGTGTCTAATTATGGCCCATGCTTATCTTACTGCAACATGTTCAGCCACCAGGCAATTTCACACCCCAGCGTTCCTCCTCCCCACCCCCAGCAAGGCCAGAGCCGTGCACCTGTTGGATGAGAGTCAGTAGAAGCTGATCAGTGTGTGGTGGGGCTGGAGCAGTGTGGGAGGAGGCAATGCCTGCAGGTCAGCCTGCCTGGAGCTACATACACTGCCATGCCCACAACCACCAGAAACATCTTTGATCCTCCTGACGCCATCACCACTAGCTTCATAGGGGTAGAGGGACAGAAGTTTGTTCTCCACATGCTCACCACCACCATTTCTCAGCCTGATCCCTTGGAGCCCTCTGTCTTTAAATGCTATTTGGATTGCCTGGATATTGGTTATTCCTATGATATTGTGAAAACCCATTCAACAAATATTAACTGCATCTCTTGTACGTGTTAGGGACTAGGGATTTGAGATGAATTAGAAATGGTCTCTGCCTTTGAGGAATTTCCTGTCTGGTGGGGAATAATGGATTAACTTTGGCAATAAAGCCATGTCAAGGAGTGCAAGGCAAGACAGAGGCCAGCATGAATAACTGTGCCCAGGAGGGCTTCAGGAAAAGATGACATCTGAGCTGCATTAGGAATGTGGAGGTTCCGAGATGAGGAAGGGCAGGAGGGCTATTCTGAAAGAAAATGCCTGGGGCACATGGGGAGAATTCTGGTGGTGCTAGATGTTTCAAGCAAACTGGTTGGAGCTGGATTCTTATTAAGGGCTTTGTTTGATTTATCCTATAGACTGTGGGAGCCTCTGAAGGTTTCTGAGCAGTGTAGAGCTGCAATCAGATCTATATTTTAAAAATAACCCATAATAATGTAAAGATGGACTTAAGAGGAATGAGCACTCTAAAGTCATTTACATTTTAACTTTGTTAGAAGTATTGTCACAGCACAGAAAATGATGAAGTGACCTCAGCTTGGCTGGTGACGGTGGGAAAGGAGGAACAGGGACAGATCTGAGAGACGTCAGAATATTGTGCACATGTCACTCTGTTGTCTCACAGAGCAAGAATATCAACTTTTATGGTTGTCCTGGTTCACCGGAAAAACAGCTCACCAGTGAAAACATCACAGACTCTTGACTGGGTGAACTTGGGGGAAATAACACAATTTCTTTGTGACTTGTATGTAAAATGGGCACTAGTGCACACATCCTGCAGACATTATGAAGATTTAATATTACAAGTAGGCTGGGCACAGTGGCTCAGACCTGTAATCCTAGCATTCTGGGAGGCCAAGGTGGGCTGATCCCTTGAACTTAGGAGTTCAAGAATAGCCTGAGCAAGAGGAAGACCACCGTCTCTACTAAAAAAGACAAAAAAAGAAAAGAAAAATTAGTTAGATGTGGTGGTGGGCACCTGTAGTCCCAGCTACTTGGGAGGCTGTGGCAGGAGGATTGCTTGAGCCCAGGAGTTTGAGGGTGCTGTGAGCTAGGTTAACACCATGGCACTCTATCCAGGACACAGAGTGAGACTCTGTCACAAAATAAATAAATAAATAAATAAATATTACAAGGACACCATACTGCACATATTGGATTCTCAATGCATTTTTGTTATTTTCATCATCCTCACCTCCAAACAAGGTGGATGTCAATATACTGCACAGCTCTCATGAGATAATTGGGTTAATATTCAAATGTAAGGCAGCATAGTTGCTTATGTTTCTGGGAAAGATTTTGTTTTTATGCAATATAGGTATGTACGTATTTCACTCAAATGTCAAGATAAAAATAAATATCCTTCAAAAGAAAACAGAGTAAGGGAAGTGTGTTTAGAAAGATTTATGTATGAAGTTAAACTAATTCTGGAGAACTAAGGTATTTGTGCTCATGATTTTACTTCATTTCGAGAACAAGTACAAATGAACATGTCGAAAATGATGACAATTATTATGCTTTTGTAATTTGATTTCCTACATATTCTAATTATATTCTTTTAATTAGTAACCACTCTTTGTTCCTTAGCTTCCTCAAAAGACTGAACTCCATTCCTAATGCAAAACAGTTTGTAATTTTTATGTAAGATGACATGCTATTAAGTAAAAAGAACGACAATTGTTTTTCCACTAATGACTTAGTAATGACAAATGAGAACTTAAGCAAATTACTGGAGAAATATCTAATTTATTAAGTGTCTTGAAAAAGTTACTGTGTCATCACTGTTAGATTCAAAGTAAAGAGAGAGCACTCTAAAGCCATTTACACTTTAACTTTGGAAATTTATCCAAGATTTTGACCAGGCAAGGAACAAAGATGGCACATTTCAAGAGGTTTTAAAAATATAGTTGTGAAGATCTTGTTAGGAACATGTTGAAGGCTGTTTGGGTATCATAATAATGCTGGACAGCTGCATTCTGCTCACTTGTGGGCCCAGGACTGGCTGCACCTCCCACAGGATTTGACAGAACACTGCTGGTCATATGCATCTCCAGGCTGATACCAATTCATGGGGATAAGGGCATTGAATGTCAGGTTGTACCAAATATTAACAGAAAGAAGGTGGAGGAGGGTTAATGAAGTCTTGAGCAGTACAGGTTTCTTCACCCCATGATTTAATTCTGTAGGCTCTGCATATCTCTGCTTATGTAACACAATGATCGAGCAATTTGGGGTAAAGCATCGTGGTGTCCACAATTTGTCTTCAAGTGGTTCAGTTAAAATCATGGAGAAAGAGAGAGAGAGGGAGAGATAAAGCAAATGTGGCAGTGTGCAGACAACTGCTGGGCCCAGTCAAAGGTATATAGGTGTTCATTGTACCACTTCCTCAATATTTCTATACATTTGAAAATTTTCAATATACAAAATGAAGAAAACTACCTAAAATCTATTTATTTATTTATTTATTTTTATTTTATTACTTTTCACCTGAGAACAGTGAAAACCTTTTTAAAAAGTATACATGACAGCTGGGCAGGGTGGCTCATGCCTGTAATCCTAGCACTCTGAAATGTCAGGGTGGGTGGATTGCTTGCTTGAGCTAAGGAGTTCAAGACTAGCCTGTGCAAGAACGAGACCCAGTCTCTACTTAAAATAGAAAAACTGGCCAGGTGTAGTGGCAGACTCATGTAGTCTCAGGTATTTGGGAGGCTGAGGCAAGAGGATTGCTTGAGCCCAAGAATTTGAGATTGCTTTGAGCTATGATGCCATGGCATTTTATCTTGGGTGACAGAGTAAGAGTGTCTCAAAAAAAAAAAAAAAGTATACGTGATGAAGAACCTTTTAACAAAGATTCAACAATAGTTGAAGGGCAATGGAATTTGTGACTGCAATAAAAGTCCATAAACACAGCAAGGTGCTCTCTCTTAATAAAAACAAAAAAGGACATTTTCTCTTTGCATGTTAATTATGGTTCCTATTGGCTTGTGGTTTTTTGGCAAACAACTAAGAGATTTTCATTTTTAGTAGTTTTGTATTTATAGAATAAGTGAGGAGACAGAACACTGACTTCCATATGTTGACTACCCTCTTTACTATTTCCCCTTTTATTATTACCACCTTGCATTAATATGGTACACTTGTTATAATTAATGAACTAATATGGATGCATTTTTATTAACTAAAATCCACAGCTTAAATTAGGGTTTATTCTTTGTGTTGAGCAATTGTGTGATGTGTATCCACCATTACAGAACTCTACAGAGTAGTTTGCCCTGCCCTAAAAATCCTGGCCTTCACCTGTTCATCCCTCCTTCCTTCCCTCCCCTAACCCTTAGCAACTACTGATCTTTTTACTGTGTCCATATTTTTGCCTTTTCCAAAATGTCATATACTTGGAATCATATAATACGTAGCTCTCATTTGACTGTATGTATTTAAGGATCCCTCATGCATTTTTGTGGCTTGATAGCTCATTTCTTTTTATTCACAGAATAACATTCCATTGTATGGATGTACCACAATTTGTTTATCCATTCAACTACTGAAGGACATCTTTGTTTCTTCCTATGTTTGTTGATTATTAATACACATTTGGGTATAAGTTTTTGTGTGGACAGAAATTTCCAATTCAATTTACTAAATACATAGGAGTGTGATTGCTGGATTGTATGGTAAGATTATGCTTAGCATTGTAATAGCTAACTGTCTTCCAAAGGGGCTGAACCAGTTTGCATTCCCACTAGCAATAAAATGAGCATTCCCTCTGCTCTGTAAGCTTGCCAGCATTTGGTATTGTCAGTTTTTGTTAGCTTGTTGTATTTTAGCCATCCTAGTAGGTGCGTCACGGTATTTCATTGCTGTTTTAAGTTGTAATTCCCTAACGACACACATTACTGAGCATATGCTTTTGGCCATCTGTATATTGCCATCTCTACTTTGGTGAAGTGTCTGTTTAGATCATTTGCTCAATTTAAAACTGGGTTCTTTGTTTTTTATTGAGATTTGAGTGGCTTTTTCTTTTTTTATAAAGTGGGTCTTCTCATGACTAAGTAGAGTGAGGTCTCAGTGTGAATTTCATTTAATAGGCAATTCTGGCAGGTATTGTACTCCCTTACTCCTTTACTAACACAACCCTAACACTGTTCCATACAAAGTCTCAGCTTAAAATGTTTAGCCTTTCAGACTCCTGTGACATAGGTATAGCCCAGGCATCCTTAAAATTTGGCCCGCGGGCCACATGCGGCCCACTGAGGACATTTATCTGCCCACTGGGTGTTTTTGCTGCTGCTACCTGTCCTGCTTAGCAGCTGATTTGTCCCAGGGCCTGTAGTCCGGCCCTCCAACGGTCTGAGGGACAGTGAACTGGCCCCCTGTTTAAAAAGTTTGAGGACCCCTGGCTCTAGCCCATAAGAAGCAAGCAGAAGTTTCTGGTTAGGGCTTCCTAGAAAGATGCAGACTCAATTGGCATGTACTTCTTTGATCTTTGACCCTTTACCACCCCCTCCTCATTTTCTTGAATGTGATACAATGCCTAATGGGAAGCAGCCATTTCGTGAGGATGATGACAAAGGTCACATAACAAGGACAGTGAAACCAATGGCTAAAAGGAGCCTTAGACATAATGACACTGTGGAATTACAAAGGTCCCAGAGCTGTCTCTAGGCTTACTGTTTTGTGATAAGAAGTATTCCTATTTGATAAGCACTCCAGTCAAGATTCTGTTACAGGTAACCTATTCACTCCCTGATTCAGCAACAGTTCTTACTTTTTAAGGATGAGTGTGTATTACTGGTGGGTATTAGTCCCCTAACAAGACTGAGAAATTTTTATTTAAAAGACTGGGTCACAGAAGCACTATATTTCATATGATTTCTTTTTATTATGGACAGGGTACTAAGGGTAGAGTTATATTTGCTACATGCCCTGCACTGGGGCATTCTGAGGAAGGGAAAGAGGTGTACTAAATCAGGATCTTATCCTCATGGAAATGACGATCTAATTGCAGAGATAAGATTGACCCATATGAAACAAACCGGAACACTTTAGGACAATGTGACTAAGGGCTAATAATGGGTCCAAACTAAGTGTAGTAGCGGTTCATACAAAGCAGAGGTCTTTGCAGATGGAGCAGCTAAGGAAATGGGGTAGCAACCTTGCACACACACTCTGGATTTCTATACCTTCATATTTTGAGTTCTAAATTAATGATCTAAATATAGATATACTCCCCTGGGTAAGAGAAGATGAAAGTCATTTTAATTTGTATGTCAGTTTAGCATTGAACTCAGCACAAGTTTATCACTCTAGTATCAATATGTATCAAATACTGGGATATTGGAATCATTTACTAACATCCTTTTTACCTTATTAATTACTAGAATATTTTATGTTGGCATGATAACAAAACTGAATATACGTAGGTCACTATTAAAGTTTTGAGACAGATTGGGTTAAGGTCCATTATTTAACTTCCAAGAAACACAGTCCACAACCGTGTTCTTTATGATTTATCTGTGCAAGTTTCAACTTGCTGGGTTTATGGGTGTTGCTGGGAGGGCTTCATTTGTTTCTTTCCCTGTGGATTTTCTATTTCTTGATTTTTGTGTATTTCAAAACCTTCATAATGACCCATGTGAGTCATCTTAAAATAGAGTCTTTAAAATCTTTCCTTTGAAAGTAATGTAGGGTAATAGATTAGACATGAAGAGGGGTGCATGATTTTTCTACTGTATTGCCGGTGCTGCAAACTTTGGTAAAATTATCAACTATTTATTTTCCCCAACTTTTAATTGCTGTAACTAAAACAGATGTTGATCATCCTCACACATTTGTAAAGGCAAAAGTGAAACAACTTGAATTAGTTTTTCTTCCACTCTTCACTGGGAATTGAATTTTTTTCTATACCTTTCTATTTAGTTATCTTATTTGTAAATCAAAAGGAATAAAGGCATGCAAGTAAATAAAGATAACATTTCCATTCATTGTTTTTAAACCCTTTCCTAAGGGACACCTAGTAGAAATACTTGGCTTTTCTGTTTTTTTCTAGTCCTTTCCTTTCCTTCTCTCTTCTTTTCTTTTTCTTTAGTTTGTTTACGTCTCAGTCATTTCGGCATCAACAGGCTATGTTCCACTATGCCAAGGCTTGGGTTGGTAGTTTTAAGGATTTCTCATGTTTAATAGATATTGTAGATATTTTTACATCTGGGGTGGAGAGAAATTGGATAAGATTAATAAAAAGGGAGGAAGAACCTGTGGAGGGAGAAGACCGGAAGACTTAAGGGCAGAATGTTAAGGGATTTGACCAAGGCATAAAACTAACTGATGACAGGGCTATAATCCTCTCAGGGTTGCCTGCAGCATCAACCCCGAAGGACATCCGGCACCTTACAGGTAGACCTCTGTTTCCAGGAGCCCCCAAACCAGGTGAGATTAGCGTACAGGTGGAAATCCAAAGGCACTCTTGTGGGTACCTAGCAAGCAGAGATGATAGAAAGATCCCCTTGTACCGAGTATCTCACCTCTTGGAACTGGAGGGGACTCAGCCGGACCGAGCCTCCCCCTGGCGGAGGGCGGAGGACTAAGGGTGAGAGCCGCCTCCTCCGCAATCCCCCGCCCCTCGGCGCCGGCGCTCTGCACTCCTGCCGGCTCTCCATTGGTCCAAGAGCTCGCCAATCCTGGTGAAGCGGCCCCGTGAGTGGGCCCTGGTTGGTGGAGCCAGAGCTGAGCCCCCCTCCTGCTCCGGCCGGGCCCCCCGCCGGGAGGGGGCGTGGCCGCGGCCGTAGCCCGGCCGGAGGCGGCGTCGCTCGCGCCGCTGCGTGCGGTGTGGTGCGAACGGGATCGCCGGGCGGCCACGGCGCGGCGGGACCATGGAGGTCGGAGCACAGCCCCGGCGCCAGCAGCTGGACCGCGGACCGGTGAGTGCAGGCTGCGACCGGCCTGGCTTCCCTGTCTAAGCTAACCTTCCCTGCTCAGCTCCGGGCCGGGTGGTTGCCGGGGGAGGGGCGAGCGCGGGCCGGGTCCCCCGCGGCCCCGCGGCCAAGTGAAGTTGCTGCATCGCGTTGCGCGCGCTCCGGCGGGGCGGCCGGGCCCACTGCGGGCCGCGGCGCCACCCCGCGCCTGGCCCTGTAGCCGGCTGCATCCTTCTGTCCAGCGTCCGCACGGCCCGGGGCTTCTCGCCGTCGCATCTCGACCCGGCGGCCCTTTTCTCCCTCGAGGGTCCCGGCCCTGCAGCTCCCTAGCTGTCCGGTGAGCGTTCCCAGGACGCGGGGAAGCAGCCCGCCCTGCTGGCCGCAATTGGCACCGGGGCCTCTGCTTGAGCCCCATGCACGACGCCCCGGGCCGCCCCGCGTCGGGGACCTTTGCATCCCTCCTGCTCTTCGCGCCCTTGTCGGCATCTGCTGCTCCAGCCCTCGCGGTCCCCCGCCCAGGGGTCAGGCCCTCTCCACCCTTGGCTGCGCCCTCCCGGTGACCGCGTGCGTGGCGGGTGCGGGCGCTTCCTCCCAGAGGCAGCGGGGCCGCGTGGCTCCCGGCCTCAGAGCCCAGGTTGGGTTCGCCGAGCTCAGGAAAGGAGGTCGGGGCAGCCCACTAGAGGAAAGGGCTACGTGCCCTGGGGCCGCTCCGCCAGGGTGCATCTTCCCCGGGAGACTTTCCCTTGCGCGGCGGGCGGGGGCCGCGGTGCTTGACCCTCGCGCCGCCTCTGCGCGGTATCTTCAGCGAGTGGAAATTCTTTTCCTCCGACTGTGATGCTTTACGGGCAATGGCGATTTCTTGGTTTGGCTTCTCCGCTGGGATAGTTTCATGGTGGAAAGCAGAGTTCTTAATTATTAAGAAACTGTGTGATGGATTTACGGATGAATAGGGGTATCTCATTTTCCTAGCTGCTATTGGATGGAATAAGAATTCTTTCTCATTTTGGGATTAGTTTTTAAATTGACGGTTTACTTTTAGTCATCATTTTCCAACACGGGAAATAAAAGCCTCTTTCTGCTTAGTAGCTCTTTAAATCAAATACATAGTAGAGCATGACATTTTAACTTTTAAGAATTGGGAATCCGCGTTTTGTAAGGGGAGAGGCTACCCATTTAAAATATTTTGCTTCATAAAAATTAGGTTTGTCTAAAACTGTTTAAAATGCCTTGGCTTTAGATCAAACTAAGTTCAAAGTGTTATAATTGACTTATCTTTCTGTTGCCTCTAGGGCAAATTCTATTGAAGGTTGGTTGCTGCTTCTTACTAGGCTTTACCCAGCTTTCCTTTTCTAGCAATTGAACAATGTACTGATTCTTTAAAGCTAGTTCTTTTATCTACTTGAGAGGTTAAGCAAAAGAAAGCTGGGTTTGACCTTTCCCAAAGGCACTTCTCATTGTGTCCTCTTCGGTTCCCTCTCCCAGTATTCTCGTAACTTCAGTGGAGCACTCATTTTTCTTCATTTTGGAAGATTTTCTTAATTGATATTTATAAAAGCTGTGTCATTTCACATTTCTAACAGTTGGAAAGTTTGCTTGACTTTATACAGTACATTTTCTGATCTGTGCTTATTCTAGAACTATCTTTCGATAAAAATTGTTTTTGCACTTCTAGTTGGTGATAGGAAATTACTTAATGGCATTCTTTTTTTTCTTAAATTTTATTTTTCAATTGACAAATAAGTTTACATATTCATGGGTACATAGACTGTTTTGATACATACAACATGTAGTGATTAGGTGAGAGTGTTTAGCATATCCATGATCTAAGGCAGCTAATACTCTTAGTACTTTTAGGGCCTGGATTGGTACGTTCTTTTTTCTTTTTTTCATATTAATATGAAGGTACAAGCTAATAGGTTACACTGTTTGTGTCTATTAGGTAAAGTCCAGGTTGTAGTTGAGCCCCTCACCCAGGAAGTGTGCTACATATCTCTACATTGCACCCATTAGGTGAGAGCTTACCGAGCCTCCTCCTCCCACCCCTGCACTTGAATTTAATTGTGTTTTTCTCTTGTGTGGACCTGTAGTTGTTGATGTATGGGTTTCGTGTTAGTATCAAGTACATTGGATACTTGCTTTTCTGTTCCAGTGATACTTTACTAAGAATGTTCTTCACTCCATCCAGGTAAATCCAAAAGATGTAAAAGTCTCCTATCTTTTTTATGGTTGAATAGTATTCCATGATCCATATCCTACAGTTTATTAATCCATTCATTGGTTGACGGGCACTTGGGTTATTTCTACATCTTAGAGATTGTGAATTGAGCTGCGATTAACAGTCAAGTGCAAATGTCTTCGTGGAAAAATGAATTTTTTTCTTCTTGGTAGATACCTAGTAATAGGATTGAGGGATCAACTGGAAGGTCTACTTTTAGCACTTGGAGGATTCTCCATACTTCTTTCCAGAGAGGCTATATTAATTCTCAATCTCACCAACGGTGTAAAAAGTGTTCCCTTCTCTCCACATTCATGCCAGTATCTGCAGCTTTAGGATTTTGTGATGTGGGCTGTTCTCACTAGGATGAGGTAATATCTCAGAGTGGTTTGATTTGCATTTCTCTGATGATTAGGGACAATGAACATTTTCTCATATGTTTGTTGACTATTCATTAGTCTTTGGAGAAGGTTCTGTTCATTCTCTTGCCCAATGACAAATGAGATGGTTTGCTATTGTTGATTAGTGTGAGTTCTCTGTAGATTCTGATTGTCAGCCCTTTGTCAGATTCATAACATGCAAATATATACTCCCATTCTGAAAGTTGGCATTCTTTTATCTGCTTAAAATTTATGACCTAGGCTGCCGACCACGTAACACCAAGGCAGGCAGGTTTGAACCCAGCCCAGACCTGCTAAACACCAACGACAACTGCAACAAAAAAACAGCTGGGCGTTGTGGTGGGCATCTGTAGTCCCAGCTGCTTGGGAGGCTGAGGCAAGAGAATAGTTTAAGTCCAAGAATTGGAGGTTGTAGTGAGCTGTAACACCACGGCACTCTACTGAGGGCGACATAGTGAGACTCTGTCTCAAAAAAAAAAAAGAATTTATGATAATGCTCAGGGATGTGCTACTCTGTTTTAAACAGTTGTGATACTAAAGGCGGAACACAACTTGCTGAGCGGTCATGTCAACCTTGCCTCCTATCTATTGTCAGTGTGTCCTCAGAAGTTACAGTTCCCATAGAAACCTGCATGTGACACAATCTTTTGTTATTGGCATATTTTGATTAAAGTAATTCCATATTATAAATATTAATTGCCCTACTAGTGGGCTAGTACTTATGGTCTTTAGAGTTCCAATAACTTTCTTTGAAGACTACCCACAGAATACCTGGGGGAATGGTTCTACATAGCTGTGTAGACGTTAAATTACTCCACTTCTCAGTCCTTTTTCTTTAGTGGTCTGTTTACTTCTTTAAAGTCAGGCTTTTATTTTGCTTTTCTCTTGGGCATTTGGAACAAACTGCTGCTGGCAGTCATGCATTCTTCTGGGCTAGTTCTTCACACGTGACTTAATTTACACTGGTAAGACAGGACTATTTTATGGCAGTAACACACAAATAATACACATTGTAGGATAAATTTAATGTTGATACAGAGATTTATGAAGTAAAAAGTCTTAGTTTCCTTACCCCTTCTTATTGCGGTCCTAATTCTTACTCTTTTCTCAGAGGTATTGCCTGTATCCTTCTACATTTTCTTCAATAACCTTTTGTATTCAGAAACCATTGAGTGAATGTCTACTAAGTATCAGGCACTATTTTAATCACTGGAATTACAAAAATAAGAGACTAGAGCTTTTAAGATGTTCATAAGCTACTAGGACAAACAATTGCAGTGCAGTGTGTTAAATACTGTGATAGAGTCAGTACTCAGTGAGGGACTTGGGAGCCTCACAGGCATGACCTAGTCCATTCATTCACTTGTTTTATCCATTCAGTACACTTCAGAGTTTATAATATGTGTTGGAGATACTGAGGTAAACAGGGCAGATGTCTCAATCAGTCCTTGATGAGCTTATTTAGTTCGCCTCTTAGTTTTAGCTATTGAGGTTCAATGCAATGTATGATATGGGATCTGAATGGGGCCAGCTGCAGGAGCGCAGAGAAGGACCACAAACCCCAGCTCAGGGACTATTTAGAGATTGAGAAAAACCTCCTAGAGGAAATAGCATGAGCGGAATTAGTCAAAGTCTAGGTTGAGGAGAGCGTGTACAAGGAGTTGGTCAGGGAGATGGTGCATTGGAGCAACTGAAAACAAACGACAGAAGTTCAGTGATAGAGCACCAGGGCAGGGAAGTGGCCAGAGGTGAGGCAGGAGAAGTAACGCAAGGCCACGTGGGGCCTCGTGATTACCATTATTTGGCCTTTGGACTCCTCTGTGGGCATAGGAAATGATTGAAGAATTCTGAGCATAAGAAGACTTGGTCAGATTTGTAATTGGAGAATGGATTAGCAGGGGAAGGCTGAAGGAGGGAAATTTGGAGAGGTAGAAGTGCTGAGACTCAGTAGTTTATTTTGTGTGTGTGTGTGTGTGTGTGTATATGTGGTGCAGGCTGGGAGAAGGAGGTATTTAGGGCAATGTCTGGTTGTGGCTGGACAGCTGGGTGAGGATGTCATCCTTAGATGAGGGCAACAACATTATTTTTTGGAAAAAGATGATGGCTTATACTTGGCTGGGTCGTTATAGGTGCCCGTGGGGTGTGATGGGCTATCTTAGGGATCTGGATATCAGGAGAAGTCTGGACTAGAGATACAATTTGAGGGTTTTTAGCTGCCTCAAATAGTTCGAGTAGTTCCCAAACTGTCAGCCAAGATGCTACAGAAAACTCACAGCGAGTCCAGAGGATGTTATAAATTGTTCAGGAAAGTGTAGCAGTACTTCACATCCATCTAACCCTGTGGAAACTTCTAAGTCAAGGCATTGAAAAGGAGTAGATTGCACTCCATTCCTTCCAATGACCTCATGGTTGTAAAGAGGGGTTCAGTGGTTGCTGCCCCAGGTGATTATCAGTGTGGAATGGGAGGTGAGAGAGGCGTGTCTAGGCTGACTCCAGGGTTTGGGAGAAATGGTGCAGTGCTCAGCAAGTGCACACTTACTGCAGTAAATACTGGTGGTTAGTTAAGAATGAAATAAAAATACTGTTTTTCTCTCAACAGAAGTACTTTTTTCAAATGGGTACTGAGTTGTTAGGACATAAATAAGTTGTTAACAGTTTTGTTACTCAAGGGTGCCGTGAACAGTTTCAGAACTTCTGCCTTTGCTGTATTGACTATTGGAGGCTGTCAGAGGAGAGTAAGAAAAGGAGGGGTAGAGAATGAGATCTGAGGAACTCTTGGGTTTGAAAGAGAGGCAGGATAATAGGTTCCCATACTGGGACTGAGAAGGTTGGGGTTCAGGGTATCCAAGAGAACCTCAGTGGAGAGGGAGCTCTCTGCAGCCAGGAGGTATGTTAGTGATACGTGGGATGGCTTTTATCAATTTAATAGAGAGTGGGATTCAGGAAGTAGAGTCTTGGAATGTGTCACACTCAAGGGGTGAATACAGGGAAGGGGATAAGGGGGCAGCTTTTGTTGTTGTTGTTGCTGTTTTTTAAATGGAGGAATTTAAGCATGTTTAAATGTTAGGAAAGAACCGAGAGAGGGTATTGGTGAAAGATCCAGCTAGATAATAGTTTGAAAGTTTCCACTGGAGTTAGCCATGGGTATGATTAACAGTTTTGGTGAAAGGAGTTATTGCTGGGGACTCTAGAGTGAGGGGTGAGAAAGGAAGGAACCAGTTGGGATAGGCAGTCCTTTCTAAAACTGGTTATGGAGAGAAGAGAATGGCATTTGCTAGAGAGGGGCATTGGTGCAGAGAATTTCTATTTTTTTAAAGCAGTGTCTTTTATTAAAACTTTTTTTAAAAAGAAGATTAAGATATGCTGGGAAAAGCATGAGGTGGTTGGTCTTTCTTAGAGTACGTTCTTCTTAGCCTGGCCTTGCCTTTTCCTAAGTCTGGTGATCTTTGAGGTCATACTGTCTTTGTGACTGGCTGTGCTGTCCTGTTCTTATTGAATACTTTTTCCTGCCAGTGCTTTCTCTGCTACTTACCTCAGTGCTACTTGTATCAGAGCCTATTCCGCTATCTTAATAGATGGTCTTAGATGAGAAGAATTTTCTCTACTCAGATTTCACTGTTTTGTTTTGTTTTTTTTTTTAAGAGACAAGAGTCCCACTCAGTCACCCTGGGGTAGAGTGCCATGGTGGTATAGCTCACCGCAACCTCAAACTCTTGGACTCAAGAGATCCTCTTGTCTCAGCCTTATTAGTAGCTGGGAACTACAGGCGCCTGCCATGACTCCAGGCTGGTTGTTCCATTTTTTAGTACAGATAGTCCTCTTGCTTTGCCAGGCTGGTCTTGAACTCCTGAGTCAGCTGATCTACCCTCCCTGGTCTCCCAGAATGCTAGGATTATAGACTTGAACTACTGCACTTAGCCTCAGATTTCATTCTTAATCTTTGGCATTAACCCTGTTCTGTTTCTTTTTTCTTGGACCTATGCCGGTTTTCTGGGAGTTAGTTTTTTTCTTCTGTTGCTTTTTTTTTTTTTTTTCTCCCTTTAGTTTTAAACATCCCAAACATCCCAGGGTATCTTCTCATCTTTTAGGTCTTCTAGAGCTTCCAGACATTGGCTGTGAACTCAGCAATTGGGATGTTTTCACAGCTTTATGCTTTTTGACATTGAAATTTCTCTAGGCCTTTTCACCTGCTGGAGGAGTGGTCTTGAAATTGATCTAAAGCTATCTTCCATTGTATTATATATTATTGAACTTTTTTAGCATTTTAATTTTTTTCTTTCAGATTTTTCTTTTTGGTTGGTGCACTAATGTTGGCATACCAACTGTGTCTGAGACACTATTCTAGTTACTGGTGATTCACTGCCACCAAGCTCCAGTCTTCAGAAAGCTTATATTCTTGCTAACTAGCTTACAAACTCCTTGTGGGTAAGACCAGAGAGCCTAGTGCCTTGTACATAATCAGTGTTCAGTGTGTGTGTTCTAGTGCTTGTCAGATAACCTCTGAAACAAGCTCTGTGGTCAAATTTATTAGACTTTAATCTAGGTTTTTTTTTTTTTTTCCAGATAGAGTCTCACTATGTTTCCCTAGATACAGTGTTATGGCATCACAGCTCACAGTAACCTCCAGCTCTTGGGCCTACGTGATTCTCTTGCCTCTACCTCCCAAGTAGCTGGGACTACAGGGGTCTGCTACAATGCCTGGCTATTTTTTCTTGTGATTGTCATTGTTGTTTGGCAGGCCTGGGCCAAGTTCAAATCTGCCAGCCCCAGTACAGGTGCCGAGCCCATCTAGGTTTTCTTTTTTTAAGAATAGGATCTTGCGAGGCTGGACGTGGTGGCTCATGCCTGTAGTCCTAGCGCTCTGGGAGGCCAAGGCGGTAGATTGCTTGAGCTCATGAGTTTGAGCATGCGCCTGAGCAAGAGTGAGACCCCATTTCTCAAACTAGCTGGATGTTGTGGTGGGCGCCTGTAGCCCCGGCTACTTGGGAGGCTGAGGCTTGAGCCCAAGAGTTTGAGGTTGCTGTGAGCTACAATGCCATGGCACTCTACCAAGGGTGACAAAAGTAAGACTCTGTCTCAAAAAGAAATAAAAAAAGAATAGAGTCTTGCTATATTGCCCAGGATGGACTTGAATTCCTGGGCTCAAATGATCCTCTTTCCTCAGCCTCCCAAGTAGCTGGGCCTATAGTAATGTTCCACCACTGTGCCCACCTTTCATTTAGGCCTTGACCTTAGTTTACTGTGATAATGCTCAGGATCTTCCATTGGCTATACTTTTGCAGCCTTTGTAATCTTTAGTCTTTGTGTATTTTTGTTTCTAGTAGTTGAAAGCTGTATTGGATTTTTAGTAGTTGCTCCAATATATGCTGAAGATTTTATTACCATGCTGCGGCGCTTCCATTTTAGTTCGTCTCATAGCATCCTCTTGTTGAGAACTGTTATCCATTTTGTGCACATGAATAGCTCAGTGGAATTATATTGCATTACGAAAGCATGGGTGTGATTGACTGCAAACTAGAAGCTTTGTGACCATGTTTTATTAGCCAAATGGATGAAATGGTACATTTTTTGCACGTAGTAGATACTCAGCACGTATTTTCATATTGACCGAAAATGTCATGTGTTTTGATGCATGATTATGTAAAAGTAGGACACTATCACTATTGTGTAATTTTTAGAATTTTGTCTGGGTCATTTTGCCCTACTGATAATCATACTTAACTTTCTAGCCCCCTCAAAGTTATGTATGTGATGAGGTTGTTTTTGTTTTTGCTTGATTTGTGGTGTAATTCTGTGTTTGGATGTTACCTAGTCAGGTTTCAGCTCTGAACTGGCTTTGCAACTCTTCGCTGGGTCGTAGTCTATACTAAGTTTAGAATTAATGTTTGTGGGGGGTGGTTCATGGATTTAAATTGCTTTCCGTGGTGCCTGGAAGAAGGTCTAGTCCACATTGAGGGATGCCATTAACCAGAAAGGTGATGGAGAATGCAGCTTATGCTTATGTTTCCATCTCATCAAAAGTAAGATCTTAATTTTGAGAGAGAAGATTGTAAATTTCCAAAATAGGACCCATGTCCATTTTAAATATAAATAGAAAAACACATTTTTAAAAATAACCAATCTTGTAAAATTTAAAACATATCTTTGTTTTGGGTTTTCCACAGTATTGGTCTTCATTTTTGCACATTTTTAGAGTTAATTATCATGGTTTTTGATCTAAAAACTAGAAATACACAGAAACCTTCCAACTCTCCAGTCACATGTGTTCATATTTTAATTACACATTGCAAACAACATTGTTTCCCAAGGCTTCACTAAAATGTGAATTATTCATTTGAGATATCCCAGTGAGGGAGGTTATTAAAATGTTACTCCTTTCCAAAAGTTGGCACTGCAATTTAGAGTGGTTATAAGGTTTATCAGGTGTAATGAAGTTTATACCTGAACTGTAATTAAAATTTTCATAGCTTCTCTGCAGTTTGTTGGTTGCATTGCATAGGCTTAATTAAAAACTTCTTCCATTTCTGACGTGTCCAGTTCCCTCCATACCCCTCCTTAAATACATTTATGGACACTACAAAACTTCAGAACATCATTTGAAGGAATTATATAGGGATTAGGCACTGAAGGGTTAGAAGACCTACTTTACATTAAACTATGTTTACTTTTTCTTGCCAGATGAGAATTTAGAAATTTGTGGTTACTAGGCTATTTGGTTTCTTTTCTTTTCTTTCTTTCTTTCTTTTCTTTTTCTTTTTTTTTTGTGTGTGTGTGTCTTTTTTTTTTTCTTTTCTTTTGAGACAGAGTCTCAAGCTCTTCCCCTGGGTAGAATGCTGTAGCATCACACCTCACAGCTACCTCCAACTCCTGGGCTCAAGCGAGTCTCCTGCCTCAGCCTCCCAAGTAGCTGGGACCACAGGTGCCTGCCACAACGCCTGGCTATTTTTTGGTTGCAGCCGTCATTGTTGTTTGGTGGGCCTGGGCTGGATTAGAACCCACCACCTTAGGTGTATGTGGCTGGCGCCTTAGCCACTTGAGCCACAGGACTCGAGCCGGCTATCTGGTTTCTAATGATGACCCCATCCAAAGTGTATTGCCCTTCATTTTAGTATTATTCAGCGTTCTTTGTTTTCTGATACTGATACAACTTAGTTCATCTTGTGTATAAATGAATGTTGCCAGTTGATTTTTGTTTAAATTAATGTTCTTTATCCATATTTTTATTGTCTGGATATATTTTATTGAATATAAATAGTGGAGGATTATCTCACTTTCCATTAACTTATAGGAATTACTAATAATAGTAAAGCTAAATATAGTGAATCAGAAGTTTATGAGGATCAGAAATGAAAACAGCAAAACCTATACTTTCTATTTTTTTTTTTTTCCCCCATGGCCTGGAAGACAGTTCAATAAAACCTATACTTTCAGCATAGTTTAAGTCTCTGTGGTCAGTGTTTTAGACATGAGAGCTTCAATAACTGCAAGATTTTGGTGACTCAGTACACAAAACATCTGTTTCTAACCCATGACAGGGACCTTGTGAGGTGGTCTTCCACGTAACTATTCAGACAGTCAGCCTTTTCCACCTTGTGACTTAGCCTCCTGTAGGAACTGGAAACCTGCTCAGTTCAGCTGGTAGGTGGGGAATAGGGCCAAGTCCCGTGGGAGGTTTTTATGGGTCAGCACACATCACTTAGCATCCTGCTAGCACAGACGTGACCTCGCTTACCTTAGGTAGAAAGGATAGCTATGAACCCCAGGAGAAGAGGGTGTGGGTATTGGTGGCAAAGCTGGTCTCTACTCTAGGCTGTCTGAGAACTTGGCTGAGCATCCTGATGGCTGCAGTGAAAGGCAGCCATCCTTAGCTTTGAGCTGTAGTTGCCACCATTCATGAAGAACATACCGTGTTCCCTGATTTCCCACCTGGGCTGATTATCATGATGTCCTTAAATTAAATAAAAATATAACTTAATATAAACAGTTCTAGAAAGGGTCAAACTAACATGGTTTATATACTTTCTAGTGGTAAGAATGAACAAACTGCATGTTCAAATAGCCATTCAGGATGTAATTGATCTCAGATGGATTTTTTGTTGAAAGATGCATAGAAGATAGTTTGAAGTTACTGTTTCTGATGAACTTGGAGTGCCAGTATTTTACGTTGTCGATGAAAGGTAGCTTTAGAGACTGAGAGAGAAGTGGTTGATTCATTCAAGTTTAATATATTGCACAACAGGCTTGTTCTAGACCAGGAGTTGGTAAAGTTCAGGCCATGGGCCAAATTTGGCCTTTTGCCTGATTTTGTAAAGAAAATTGTATTGGAATATAGACAGGCCCGTTCATTTATTTATTGTCTGTGGCTGCTTTAGTGGTGCAAGGCAGAGCCAAGTAGGGGAAAGTAGTGGCAACAGAGCTTGCCTGACCTACAGAGTATAAAATAATTGCTATTTGGCCCTTCACAGCAAAAATTCCCAACCCCTGTTTTGGGCAACACATTTTCTGCTTTTTTTTTTTTTTTGAGACAGAGTCTCAAGCTGTTGCCCTGAGTAGAGTGCCATGGCATCATAACTCACAGCAACCTCAAACTCTTGGGCTTAAACGATCCTCTTGCCTCAGTTTTTTCTATTTTTAGTAGAGATGGGGTCTCGCTTTTGCTCAGGCTGTTATCAAATGCATGAGCTCAAGCAATCTACCTGCCTTGGCCTACCAGAGTGTTTTCTGCCTTTTTTTAATGGGGCTCATATTGTCATAGGGGAAGAAAATAACAACATGTAAATATATGTAATAGTAATAGCTATAAAGAGAACAATGCAAGTGAGGAGAGAGTATCAAACATTGCCATTTTTGATAGGGTGGTCAGAGTATCACTCTGAGGTGACATTTAAGTAGACGGGTGAATGAAGGTAAAGTAGTGTGAGCCCGCCAGGCAAATATTTTGGGGAAGAGCCTCGGAGAAGGGAAAGAGTAGCAGGTGCACCCCTGGATACAGTGGAGCAACACGGAGGGCAGTGTGCCTGGAGCGGGGGGTGTGGTGACAGTTGAAGTTAAAGGTCACGTTGTGTAGAGCCACATAGACTGGGATGCACTTTGGATTTTAGATTTGAGGTGAAAAGCCGTTGCAAGGTTCCAAGGTTTTGAGCAGGGAAATGATTTTCCTTCAATTGTTAAAGGGTTACTAGGGCTGCTGGGTAGAGGACAGATTTGGGAGTAAGCTTCAAAGGAGGATGTTTATGTCCTAGGCATTCCTAGGTGCTGTAGCTATCAGGATGAATCAGCTGGATCCTGTCCTTGAGGGGCTGACAGTGTAGTAGCAGAGAGATCACTGTAGTGGACCGCAATTGATGGAGAAGCAAAAGGTGCTCTGAGTGGTATGGGAGGAGTGGCGGGTCCAAACTGGGACCTGGCTGAGAACTTGGAGAATGCTATTGAAGACTTCAATTCTATACCTGAGCTCCAAGATTCTTGGAAGTACTACTTACATGGAAGAATTTTCCTCAGCTCTATTTGAACACATGAGCAGGTACTCAGATCATCAAAGATTCTGCTATGGCAGAGTTGGTTGTGGCTTTTGGGTCATGTGCCAGTGCTGCTGACTGTGGTCTGGAACATTGTGGGAGAAAGATCGAATGATCGAAAGGCAGAGTCTGGGCTCAGTGGGATACAGTGCCACAGGTACTGAAGGATGGGATGAGATTGCTGTCTTTGCCAGAGAGCAGGACCAAGGTAATTTTGGTTTGGAAAAATTAGTATCATGGGGCTATAGAGAAGTCTCAGTAATTTGTATGGGATGTATTGTAGAGCATTGCTACTTTTCCCATGTGCCTGGTAGTATGAATTAGTTGCAAAATGTACTTCTGATTAATTAAACAAATTGATTTTCTGTCTGAAGTTATTGGATATGACCCAATTAAACTTTGGGGGATGTCTGTAAAAATGATTTATATTTTGAGATAGATAGTAAGCCATTTTTGGATAATAGGTGAAAAAATATTGTCATTTTATTTTTATTAGTGTAGAGGAGGATGTTCACCTTTCACTTTTTTTTTTATAAAAGGATGTCCAGATCATCCAGAAAGAATATTAGTGATGATGATACAGATTTACAAAGAAATAGGGAGAGCAAATAAAGTCACAATCATAGAGGGAGTTTTTTTTTAATGCACTGTCTGCAAGTGATAGAACAAAGGATATAGAAGATATTAACAACTAAATTAATAAACATGCCCTACCATGTCTAAACATTGTACTTAACTGCTGTGTACATGTTCTTTACAAGTACACTGGACATTCACTGAAGCCATTTACTTACTGGGGCAAAAGCAAGGTTTAATATAATATAGAAGATTGAAATCAAACAATTGCTTTCTAAATTAAACTAAAATCAATAGCAAAGGTAACCAGAAAATCTTTTCTAAATAACCCATGACCAAAGAAGGGTCATGTTACAGTGAGCATTAGAAAATTTTAGGATTTTTATTAGCATTAATATGAAAATACAATACTGTGTATTAAAATTTGTGGGGTGCAGCTGAAGTCATACTCAGGAAAGTTTATAGCATATGCTTTATATTAGGAAAGAAGAAAGCCTGAAAATACTTAGTGAAGTGAGGATTTATATCAAGAAGTTAGAAAAGAACAGCACACTAAACCCACAAGACATAGGTAGACGTCAAAAAAGAAATTGATAGCATAGAAAACAGGTACGTCCAGAGCACATCTAGAGTGCTAGTTCTTTTGAAAAGACTGATGACATCAATAAATTTGGTAAGATCAATCAATTAAAAAAAATACTCAAGAGGCACAAATAACCAGTGTCAGCAATGAAAAGAAGGAATATCACAAAGGTTCCTAAAGGTTTTTCACAAGTTATTGTGAACATTAATGCTAATAAATTTAATGTTAGGTTAAATGGACAAATTCTTCCCTTCAGTATAGTTTTGTTACTCATTTAAATTGTAGCTGTATTGTTTTAGAATCCCATCCCCAATCCTGTCAATTTGGTTTTCTTTATATTTTAACATGTTAACCCAAAGTGAAAACTATATAGAAAGGTATAGTGTCAGAGAAGTACAGCTCCTTGAATCATCCCTTCAACCCTGCTTTTCTTCCCGCTTACAGATAATCAACCTCACTGTTTTCTGGTTTCTTTTATGAAGATAAGAAAATACATCTGTTTATTTCCCCTTCTCTCAAATGCTGGGATTACAGGTGTGAGCCACTGAACCCTATTTCCCTTTCTCTCAACACCAGAGAGAAAAATAGACCCAGAAATTACTCTGTATCAGTTTCTAGAGCTCTTTCTTGTTACTTACTACTTAATTTTATAGTTGCATAGTGCTGTCTCCATAGTGTGAATATAACATAACTTTGATCACCTGGTCTTCTATGTTTGGACATTTAGGTCATTTCTATAGTGTTCAATATTTTGCAATTACAGTACAGATAGTGTTGCCATGAATAACCTCCTGCATATGTAATTTTGTATTGCAGAGGCTTAACTTGAAAATAAAGTCTTCAGAGTTTGATTCTGGGTTGAAGGATAAATGCAGATGTAATTTAGTTAAATACTGCCAAATTCCCCTCCATAGAGATGGCACCATTTTATATTGCTATGAGCAGTGAGTTCCTGTTTCTTTATAGCTTTGCCAATTAGAGTATATTGTCAAGCTTTTGAATTTTTGCCAAGCTAATGGGTGAAAAATCTTGGTGTAGTTTAATTGCATTTCCTTTTTTATGGCTAAAGTTGAAGATCCTTTCATATAAGGGGAATTTTTATATTTTTGAGAGTTGTCTATTGCTCATTTTTCTCCGGTAGGATTTTTATTCTCCATTCAGTTTTTTTTTTTTTTTTTTTGGCAGTATCACAATGTTGTAATGGGTAGAGTTCTAATAAAACAATGATCACAGCAATCTCAAACTCTTGGGCTTGAGCAATCCTCTTGCGTCAGCCTCCCAAGAAACTGGGACTACAGGTGCTGTCACAATGCCCCTCTAGTTTCTCTATTTTTAGTAGAGACAGGGTCTTGCTTTTGGTTAGAGTGTCTGATCTCGACACTCTACGGTGTTAGGATTATAGGTGTGAGTCATTGTACTGGCCTTTTCATTCAGTTTTATGGGTTGGGTGTGGTGGTTTATACATGTAATCCCAGTGATACCCGATTTTTAACACTGGATTTCCAGGCTCTTGGTCTCCATGATTCGATGAATGAGTCGACGGACCATAGGATGAACAGTAAGTGAGGTTTTATTTACAGCTTTTGCAAAGAGCCAAACCTCCTTGCAGGGCAGGATGCAAGTGTTACAGCTCTTACAAAGTGCCACAGCTCTTGCCACAGCTCTCGCTCTGCAACAGTCTGCTGAAGTCTTGTTCTTCTGTTCTGTCTTCCTGGATGATATGTGATGATCTGCTCCTAGGCTCTCTGCTCAGGGGTTTTATGTAGGGGTAGTTGTCCAATGAGCTGAGAGCTTAGCAGGATTGAAAATGGACCAATCAGGGATGCACTGGAGGAATCGCCAGTGTTTTCCCCTGATCAGCAGGTCCTTTAGCGCCACTCTACTGGAGCCTCTGGTGAGGCTTCCCTCCCCCACTTGCTCCAGCTTCCAGTTCCTTTGCTGGCTGCTGCCACCAAGACAGAGGTGGCCGGTCCCCCAGGCCCTGCTCGGCTGAGCTGGCTGGGGTGCTACTTTTCTGGTATCACCAGCACTTTGGGAGGCTGAGGCAGGAGGATTGGCTCAAGTAGGTCACCTGAGGCCAGGAGTTGGAGGCCAGCCCAGGCAATATAATGAGATCTCATCTCTATAAAAAGTGAAAAAAAATTAGCTGGGGATGGTTGCATGGGCCTCTAGTCTCAGCTATGTGGGAGGCTGAGGCAGGAGGGCCACTTGAGCCCTGTAATTTGAGGCTGCAGTGAACTATGATTGTGCCTCTCTGCACTCTAGCCCAAGTGACAGAGCAATACTCTGTCTCTTAAAAAATTTTTTACCTTTTTTTTGGTTCAGAATAATAGCCCTTTACATGTGATGTATGTTACAGGGTTTTCTCCTAATTTGTCTTTGGACTTTCCTGATGGTGTTTTTTTCCCATGCAAAAGATTTTACTGTTATGTAGTCAACTATATCAAACTTTTCTTTTATTGGAGCTGGATTTCAAGTCTAGGTCAGAAAACCTACCTCTACACATTGTTACAGAGGGCTTCACTGGTGTTTTTTTTTTAAAGTGCTTGAATAGTTTTCAGTTTTACATTTAGATTTCTTTTTTTTTTTTTGAGACAGAGCCTCAAGCTGTTTCCCTGGGTAGAGTGCCATGGCATCACAGCTCACAGCAACCTCCAACTCCTGGGCTCAAGCGAGTCTCCTGCTTCAGCCTCCCAAGTAGCTGGGACCACAGGCACCCACTACAAGGCCCAGCTATTTTTTTTTTTTTTTTTTTTTTTTGGTTGCAGCCCTCATTGTTGTTTGGCAGGCCCAGGCAGGATTTGAACCCACCACTTTAGGTGTATGTGGCTGGTGCCTTAGCCACTTAAGCCACAGGCGCCAAGCCTACATTTAGATTTCTTATACATAAGAGTATATTCTGGTATATGTGAGGAAT
>CAUYQV010030927.1:0-13535 GCA_963574575.1 Galagoides demidoff | reverse complement strand
TGGGACCACAGGCGCCCGCCACAACGCCCGGCCATTTTTTGGTTGCAGCCATCACTGTTGTTTGGCGGGCCCGGGCTGGGGATTCGAACCCGCCACCTTAGGTGTACGTGGCTGGCGCCTTAGCCGATTGAGCCACAGGCGCCAAGCCCATTTTCACCTTCTAATGTGAAAAGCAGGCCTTACCCTGCCCCTTTACAAAGGCTCAAGGATCATGTCCCCAGAAGCTTCCTAGTGCCCACGTGGGAGGTCCCTGCCTCGGTTGGCCTCCCCCGGCTCCCCCGCGGCCAGGTGTGCCGCCTCTGCAAGGATGTACTTATCTAGGCTTTTACCTTGGAAATGACCAAACTCCTCTGCAAACATGAAACTAATTGAACATTCTGGGCTTTTTAAAATAGTGAAGCTTGGGGAGCAGTCAGCATGACTCATTCTTCCCCCCACGCTTTATCCTTTCCCAAATGGGGAGCTGGAAAAGGCATCAGCTGTGGGCAGCTGACTCACGGAAATTTTTGCAATAAACCAAAAAGTTTACTGCCTAAAATCTGGTATTTCTGTGAACGTTTTTCTTGAAGAATAGTTCCTATTGTCCTTTTAAATGTAAGTCACTCTTGCTGGTACTTTCATTGGGAACAAAATTGGTATGAGTGTGGGTCCTATAATAGTTCTCATTCCTTAAGTTCTCATTTTTTTTTTTTAACATTTCTTCTAATGAAAGTGGACTGCTATGTCTACGGGACTGTCTGCTAATTGAGTGCAAATGTAGCATTTATTTGTTCATTTATTTATTTATTTTGCAGCCCTTTGCTGAATGCCTGTTTCTGCTGAGCAATGTGCTAGGCACCTGAGTCACCCAAAAAGGACATAAGCTCTCCTCTTAGGAAGCATGTTACATGGTGGGGAAGGAGACCAGGACAAATGAACACATAGTGGTTACAGCACTGAGGGAGCACAAAGGCGGGGTTTTACCCCGCTGGCATAGATGGGCAGAGGCTTGAAGAGCATTAGCCAAGGGCACATGTTCTACAGAAGCTCAGCAAAGACACAGAGCATGGCTCATTGGAGATTTGGGAGTGGTTAGGTTGGCTGAGATGTAGCCAATATGTAGAGAATTGACTGTCCCATAAAGAAAAATTAACTCAGTCATTGACAGAATCTAAATGTAAGAGTCTACAACTATGAAACTTCTAGAAGAAAATATAGTAGAATATCCTAGGGTTAGACAAAGATTTCTTAGACACAACACTAAAGGTACAGTCTCTAAAAGCAAAATTGATAAATTGGACTACATGAAAATTTTAAAATTCTGTTCTTCAAAAACTTATGAAGAGGATGAAAAGACAAGAAACAGCCAGTCAGAAGATTTTGGCAAGGCACGTATCTGAGAAAGGACTTTCGTCCAGAATATATAAAGAACTCTCAGTGCTCATTCAAGAAAATAACCCACTTTAAAAAAAAATAGGCAAAAAGTTTGAACAGACATCCACCAAATGCAGGTAGCAGGTAAACACATGAAAAGATTTATTCCTTGGGGAAATTCAAATTAAAACCACATGAGCTACCACTGAACAGCTACTGGAAGGTTTTAGTGTTATGTGGTTAAAATTAAAGACTGTAAGAAATAATAGGTCAACTACTGGTGAAGATAAAAAGTGTTGGTGAGGATATAAAGGAACTGGAAATTTTGCCACTGCTGGCGGGAACGTAAAATGGAGCAGCTACTTTATAAAACAGTTTGACAGTTTCTCACAAAGTTAAATTTATAATACCATACGAACCCATCATTTCACTCCTAGGTATTTATGTAGGAGAAACGAAAGCCCATGTCCGTAAAAGACAGATGTTCATTGCAGCTTTGGAATAGCCAAAAACTAAAGATGCCGCAAATGTTCATCAGAAAATGGATAAATACGTGGAAAACTTAACTCAGCAATAAAAAGTAACAAACTATTGCTACACGCAACATGAAGGAATTGCAAAAAAGAGTGGACACTATATATTAAATCCTAAAGATATATTTAATAAACTAACATATAGTGACAAAAAGTAAATGAGAGGCTGCCAGGAGAAGGGGTGCAGGATTTGGGAAGAGGAAGGAGTTGCAGAGGAGCACAAGGGACAAGGAAGATATTCAGAGTGATGGATATGTTCTTTATTGTGATTGTGGTGATGGCATCACAGTCGTATACACATATGTCAAAGCTTAATATCAGACATTAAATATGAGCAGTTGATACTATGTTAATAAAGCTATTGGAAAAAAAGATCATTGGGGAAAAAATAATTTGGCCATGTCTTTTAACTTTATGTTTATTGTCTTTAATTCATTTGAACTCTTTATTTAAAATATCCACCGTTTAAACAGTTCTGTTAGATAAGATGTGTCCATACCTTGAGGAATTTTGTGAATATCTAGTGAAAGACCAAACATCCTCAGCTCACTAATTTCATCTCAAACTAAGTCCTGTTTGGGAGGTGGGGATGAATTAGGCAGGGTGCTGGCGGAAGGAGTCTAGAGAGAGAAGATATCAGATTGGGTACTGTGGGGTAAGTTAGAATTCTCTAGGAACCTGGTTGTTGTGAGGAACCTTTCATCAAAACCCTCTGCATGGGTGGTGGCCATCATGCATGTCTACCTCAGAGGTGACATGCACCTGTTCCCTTTGGGATAACCAGATAACCCAATTCTCTATAGATAAGAGTCTATCACAGACCCAAGTTCATTCATCCACAGGATCTTGCTTAATGCTCACTTGCCTTCTCATCACCAAATCTGGGTGCCAGTCCAGACATCACTTGTCTGGAGAGTGCTAGGGCAAGGATTTCCATCTCCTGTGACAACCATCATCACATGAAACGAGTTGCCCAAGATGCAATGTTTTCCTTTTCTTTATTTTGAGGGGCAGGGTCCCCCATGTAACCGATGTGGATCAGCCTCCTTTGACGACGGTTCTCCCTTCCCCTCTAGTCCAAACCTTTCTCCGCTTGCATTGACCTTCCTGATGTACCTGTTCACCAGAGGAGTCTCCTCGGGGACCGGGGTATGCCTCACATGCCCACTGTCTTGGAATGGCTTGTGTTGACTCTTACTGAAGTTGGCTGATTTCATTATAACCAGTTCACAACTTGATGACAGCTATTTTTGTAGCCTTGTTTATATAACCATATATCATACTGCTCTTTACATTGTGTATTTTGGTATCACTCCCTTTTTTAAAACTAAAAACCTAACAGCATTTGTTTTCCAAAAGACCAACCAACTTGTTTATTTCCATTTAAAAAAAAAAAGTGACTAACGAAAATGTTTTATACCAGAAATAGTTTTAACCTTATTGACAGCAACCCCAACCAAGACTGATAAGAGGTATAAGGAGCTGTGAGGGTGGTAAATGATCCAGGGGCCATCCTAGGGTCATTATGAGTGTTATCTGGCATATCTTCATCCACACACTTTTAAGAAGCTGTTATGATGCTCCGGGGTTTCTTTTTTGTTTTTTTATCATAACAAGGAAATCATAGCTTGGAGAGGTAAGGCTCTACCTGCCCATCCCCTAGCTGGGAACTAACAAGTAAGGCAGAGATTTGAGTGCAGAATCATTTGTCTTCAAACCTTAGCACCAGGTTACACTGTGTCTCCAGCCAGGAGATATATAATTGAATGATAGCTGTTCCTCTACCTCCTGTACATTATGAAGCAGTGCTTAGATTATATGTGCAAGGGGGAAATGAAATAGAAGCCACTTGATTTTTGCACGTATGTTCACTGACAGATCTAGGAGAGTCACGGGAAATCAGGACTAACACACTTGTTGCAGTGTTACCCTGGAAGCTCACTAAACACATTCCATCTGGATATTGTGGTGTGGTGAGGTTTCTTCCAGTTAATCAGCAGAAAGTCTTGTCTCTAAGTGTCTGTCTAAAAATTATTCAGAATCATTTATTTCTCTCCACAGAGGTTCCCATGGATGAGTGCGCCTATTCAAGTTGGATTAGTTGGCTTCTGGTGAGTAGCCATTACGCTTATATAATTAATTTCTTTTTTGAATATATAGCACATAAAAGGTAAAGGAAGGATAATATGGAACACATGTTTTGAAAATGAGACCATTCCATCCCAGACCCATATCTGGATCTTACGGGTCCCAATAATCAGATGAAAGTAAACTGTCTTTAGAGAAACCTACAGCATTAAAGCTATTTGGGTGATTCTTTTGTAAATCCCTGTTATCTCTTTGATTTTTTTTTTCCATTATTTTAGCAATCCTAGGTAATAAAATTTACACAAACAGGGCATATATCTGTTGGGCAATATAATGCTCTAAAGAAAGGATTGATACAAAAGTGAAACAGAGAATATAAGAAGTTGATCATTTTCAAAATGCTCTGACTTACCTTTTTTTTCTTTGTTCTTTTTTAAAGCTTGGTATTTGCTACACCCCTTTGTTGTGCTCTGTTTCCTCAGAAAAGGTATGTATTTTTGATTCTTCAGAATGAGAGTGACCTTTAATCCCTGAAACCAGCTGCAGAGGCAGAGGTTATTATTCCATTTCACTGGTAGGGAAGTTGAGACCCCAAATGATAATGCTGCCAAGTTCTCTAAAAGGAAGAGATAGAGGCCGAAATCAAACGCACGTCTGTGTGATTTCAAAACTCACTGTACCCAGCTTTTTTCTACCCCCTTCTATTAAATTTGAAAATGCTTTATTCTTTTATAAGTGTCAGGTTAACTCTGGTGCAAATTTGCTTTTATACAAATTTAAATGTGGTTGTCGTCCAAGCCATTGGCAAATGCATCTATAATACAAAGAGTTTAAGTTCCACCCCCAGGGATAGCAATTATATGCTCTTAGCTTAGGTGGTTGGTATATTTGCTTCCCTCCCTTCTTCCTACTTAGCTTTTTGCCTTAAAAGCTTTCTTGTGCTTTTCTTCCATCCCAAGCTGTCCTTGAATTGTGCCTTAGAGGTAGGAACTGGGCTGACTGGTGTTCATTGTCTACATCAGCGGTTCTCAACCTGTGGGTTGCGACCCCTTTGGGGGTCTCCTGCATATCAGATATTTACATTATGATTCATAACAGTAGCAAAATTACAGTTAGGAAGTAACAACAAAAATAATTCTATGGTTGGGGTCCACGACATGAGGAACTGTATTAAAGGGTCGTGGCATTAGGAGGGTTGAGAACCACTGCTCTACATGTAGCTCTGCAGCCTCCTCCTAACCAAGAAATGACGAGTTGCTGGTTTAGGTTTTTGTCTGGGTGTTACCAGGCCACTTGCCTTTGTAACATCCTTTCCTTCATGAGCCAGCAGGTCCCAGACACAGAATCTTTAATACCCCAGCCTTTCAAAAGAGGTTTTGGATGAAGTGTTCTGTTCTAGAACTGACTTCACTGGGTCTTTCTGTCTGATACAGTTACCACCTTTTATCTGTTCTTCTACTTTTGTCCCTGGATAAAGATGAAGGGGACAGGGAGCCCCTTCATCACTTTAAGGATCCCTCCTTGAAGAGGGCAGGACCTTCAGAACCTATTCCAGAAGCCCAATTCAGATATTTTACCACCTCTAAAGTGGAGCAATCACACCTATTTAAATGTACAAGCCCTACAATCTCAGGGCTTAATGTACAAAGAGTTCATAATCCAGTGGTTTTCAACACTTTTTATCTCATGGCACACTTAAACTTCCACGGCCCCTTAAATTATGTTGATCAAAAAAAAAAGATTACTATGTTTTGAACTTCTTTCAAAAATAGTTTAATTAATGATCTTTAAAACTTTCATGGCATACTAAGATCCTCTCACAGCTCACTGATTGAAAAATCACTACTCTAGTCCCTTGCAGGTGGACGCCAGTGCTGGCTGGGCATCTGACCTCACACTCAGCGATGTAGACTTAATAAATGTAAAACACTGAGGCCAGCACCTGATACTAAAGACACACCTAAGAAATATACCATTACTATTTTGAGATTCAAAGGATTTTAGATTTGAAAGCCTTTGAAGAAACTTCCTAGTTAGGCCTTGATTTTCTTCGATTGCTTGAGAAAAACAGTATATTCTTTCTAGCATTTATTTTTATGATTCATTTAAACTCTAGGTACAGATATTTAAAGTTTTCTCTAGCTCCTAGAGTCATGAGGTCAAAGCCCTCAGAAGTACATGGGTTTACATTTGGGAAGCCAGTGCTCTTTCATCTTGCTCTATTTAAAAATAAGACGGATGGATCTGCTTTCTGCTTATTGCTTATGCATTTGTTTGTATGTTTGGTTTTCTTTATGTGTCTTGCTCCTCAGTTGCAAAGAGTATAATTAATTATATTTCCTGGTTCATGATACCCTATGCCATTGGTTCAAGCATGACCCTATTTTGTTTATTTTATTTATTTTAGCAATATAATGAACATCTATTCATTTACTGCCCAAGCTATAACTAAAAATATTTCCAGCGAGTTACATCTTTTGAAACTTTTTAGACAAAGGCATCATACTCTTTTGCTACATATAGTCTTCTAGTATTTGTTCTTTCCATTAATATTTGTCATATTATTACATGTATTTCGTTCATTGTTATTACTGTATAGTATTTCATCATAGGAATATACTGTGATTATCCATTCTCCTGTGTGAATTAGTGATAATGAAAACGTACCTGATTAAAATTTGTGTGAAGCAGCAAATGTGTTGCTTTGAGAGAAATGTATAGCTTTAAATGTTTGCATTAGGAAGAATGGCTGAGAATTAATGCGCTAAATTCCAACGTACATTTTTTAAAAAGGAACAAAAGAATAAGCTCCAGAAAAAGAAGAAGGAAAGAGAACAGATCAGAAATAACATATATAACAAAGAGTAGAGGATGGGCAAAATCAACAGTTGATTCTTTGAAAATAGTAACAAAAGGCTGGGCATAGTAGCTCATGCTTATAATCGTAGCACTCTGGGAGACCAAGGCGGGTGGATCATCTGAGCTCAGTAGTTCAAGACCAGCCTGAGCAAGAGGGAGACCCAACTCTACTAAAAATAGAAAAATTAGGAGTGCTGGCAGCATCTGTAGTTCTAATTACTCAGAAGGCTGAGGCCAGAGGATCACTGAACCCTGGAGTTTGAGGTTGCTATGATCTCTGAGAACACCACAGTGACTGGTGAGTCTCTGTTAAAAAAAAAAGAAAAAAGAAAGAAAAGAAAATAGTAACAAAATACATAATTGTCTTGAAATTAATCAAAAGCTAAAGACACAGGCTCAGTGCCTGTAGCTCAGCAGCTAGGGCGCCAGCCACATACACCGGAGCTGGCAGATTCAAATCCAGCCCAGGCCTGCCAAACAACAGTGACAGCTACAACAACAACAAAAAAATAGCTAAGCATTGCGGTGGGTGCCTGTATTCCCAGCTACTTGGGAGTCTGAGGCAGGAGAATAGCTTAAGCCCAGAAATCTGAGGTTGCTGTAAGCTAGGCTGACACCATGGCACTCTAACCTGGGCAACAGAATTAAAATCCGTCTCAAAAAAAAAGATTTTTTTTAGCTTTTACTAATATGAGAGATAGGCTCAGCGCCCATAGCACAGTGGTTACCATGGCACCAGCCACGTGCACTGACAGCTGGTAGGTTCAAGCCCAGCCTGGGCCAGCTAAACAACAACTGCAACAAGAAAATGGCCAGATGTTGTGGTCATTTGTTGTGGCAGGCACCTGTAGTCCCAGCTACTTGGGAGGCTAAGGCAGGAGAATTGCTTGAGCCCAAGAGTTTGAGGTCGCTGTGAGCTGTAACACCATAGCACTCTACTGAGGGTAACATAGTGAAACTCTGTCTCAGGAAAAAAAAAAAAAAAAAGGGAAAAAAAAGAGAGGTAAAAAGGGTTGGGGGTCTGAAGGTGCTTTTCTTCCATAATTAGTGATAATTAGTTTTCTGAAAAGAACAGTATACTGGTTTTCTAGCCATATGACCCGTTGCCCAAGTTACACTGTACGAGTTTCCCCCCCCCTGCATGGATCTGGGGTCTCTATCCCTCACCCCCACCCTGCTCTTTCTAGGTTCTAGTTCCCACCTCTGCCTGTGTCATAACCCTGTTGTTTTTCTCTTACCCCAGTTCCATGTCTGTGACAAGCTTGGAGGCTGAGTTGCAAGCTAAGATCCAAGAGACCCGTCCTGAGTTGCGGCACGTGTACTTCAATAAGGGGCTGTAAAGGAGGAAGGGAACCCTCTACCGCTAGTCCTGCCAACAGCAAACCTGGTGTTGCCCTGTGGGTGAGGAAAATCCTGTTCAACCTGGGTTCTCCCAGCTACAAATACCTTTTAAAGATCCACATCAGCCTCTTAGAATAAAGCTGCTACTTACAACACAGCACCTGGTGTGGGCCAGATGCCCAGCACCTGTTGGTTCCCCTACATTTGGATAAATCATGATTTATGGAAATGCCCTTCCTGTAGCTTTTACAGTAATTGTTTTTCAAAGACAATGTCTCAGCCCTCACCCAGGGTTTTAAAAAAGCACTGCTAGACATAGAATGGGTGCTCAGTGTATGCTCAGTCAATGTTTATTGATTATCAATCAGTGAAAGGAAATCTGTTTAAAATACTGAATTTCCATCTCATTATTATCTTAAATCAAGGAGATCTCAGCAATGAATTTGGAAAATATAAAAGCTCTAAGGCTAACCTGTAGAATCTTATCCTTACATATTAAGGGCAGTTTGCTTCCAGGTTGGGCCCAAGGTAGATGATAAAGTTTTAGGATTTATAGAGTAAAAGCTCCTTGGTTATATCTTCCAAAAGCCACAGCCATGGACCAGGGCAACACGCCCTTCCTGTTGTCCAGTCATGTGCATTCAAATGGTGGATGGATATCCTTAGTTGGTTTTTAAATTTATTATTTTATATTCTTACAATGATGTTCACCTTACCTTGCAGTGATTGACTTTATTATTGTTATTTACATCAAATAGTCAAATAACTGAAATGTATCAATTCACATTTCAGAAGTATATTTAATACCAGTGCAGTATGACTGGGTTGAAGCTGATGTGCCAGATTTTCTCAAGAAGTGAGACCACATGGTTCCAGCTATCTCAGTGTCCTTTCTCGTCACCCTTATAAATCTCTTTCACTTTCAGAAAGACACAGATAATACGTGTATAAATCAGTCACAGTGAATTTTACTTGAATATTGTATATTACATTCCACCCTGTTTGAAAATAATGAAACCATGTACCACTGTTTACATCACCTATAGTAATTTCACAGATAATATATTTAATGTAACAGAGATTATGTTTCAAGTCTGTAGATGTTTAACGTCATATACAGTCGGCCATCTGTACCTGCGGGTTCCACATTCATGAATTCAGCCAAGTGCAGATTGAAAATATTTTTAAAAAACAATAAAAAGATATACAACAATGGAAAATAATACAAATTTGAAAACCAATATAGTATAATAATCATTTACATAGTACTTAAATTGTTTTAGGTATCAGAAGTACTTTAGAGATGGTTTAAAGTACACTAGAGGATGTGCCTAGTCTGTATGCAAAGCCATGCCATTTATATCATAAACTTGAGCACTGTACTTGGGTAATTGGCATCCTGGGGGTGGGAAAGTCCTAGAACCAATCCCCTGCAGATACCGAGGGGCCACTGTACAAGGCAGTTGTTTCATTGAGTGTAGATTGTTGTAATTCAGAGATTTGTAAGTGAAAAAAAAAAAATAAACCATTTAGTTTTGACAGATTCTTTTTCCTGACAATGTGACCAGACTGAATTTCCTCATAAAGAAAAAATGGTGTGCCTTGTGTCTGTGTTCCTCTTTTCTCTGAAAGGATTAATGGATCTGAAGCTTTGAGACGCTGGGAGCCTTCCTTAGGAGGCTGCCAGAATTCTCGTTTTGATTTTCTGTCTTAAAGTCATCAAAGCAAAATGGCTTCCCCTGGACATTCTGGCCTTGAACAGGTTCTGTTGCCCTCAATGCTTCTCTTTGAAAAAGTGGTAAAAGTCTGAAATTCAGGGCAGATCTGCGTAAGGTGCTTCAAGGCACTTTGTATAAGAAGCTAAGGTACTTGAGGCCCACCCACCTCACCCCAGCTCATCTCAGAGTTCTCACCCTGCTTAATCTTCAGCTCTGTTTCAGAATGTTAACCTTCAGGACCAAGTTACTGACCAGTAGGGAGGCTGATGAGCTAACCGAAATTTGACACACACCAGGAAGATGTGACCAAAGCATAGTTATAAAATGAAATAGTTATGATAATTAAGTAGGAGATGTGTCTTTTTAAACATTGTTTTTTGAAGCTTCAGACTCTTAATGCTTTTATATAGAAATATTGACTGTATAGTTTAATCATGGTTTATAAAAAAGAAAAAGAACAAATGAACCAAGATTAGCAATCCTTGCTGATCTCTTAGAAATACCTTTTCTGGAGAAAAAAAAATTCCATGTGCAGTGCAATAAGCTTGTAAAACTAAATAATTATTAATATTTCTATTGACGTGATATAAAGAATTATGATGTAAGTATTTCCTGACTGGCAGTTTTATTTCAGTATTAGCACAGTGTCTTGCCAGTATTGGAGTCAATGTATTATTTCATTTCAACTGGATGAAATGTCAAATAAACTCAGAATGAAAACAAATTCTCTCTTTTATCTGTACATAAAGGACAAAGCAGTTTGTGTGTTACAGTCGACGGCCCCTTTCATTGAAACTTCATATCTGCAGTACCATCAGTAATGAAAAGATGTGTTTGTATGTGCCCCTCACAGGAAATATATTTCTATTTTGGGCTACCCATCTTTTACCTTCTTAAACTCCCAACCCCTCAACAATGTAATTCCAAGAACATTAATTATGAGCATGGGGGAGGAATGAGTTTCTGCTTTAGACACTGATGACTAACACCACTGCCCCTTGATGCTGAGATTAATTTTCTTTTATATTGTTTGCCCGATTCTAACATGGAACTGGCATTTGCCATAATTAACAGAGAAAGTCTAAATTAACCTAAGATTGGGGAGTGCCATAATAACAGACTTAAAAAAGAACTGAACTCGATCATGTTTCTGCATCTGTTTTGCTACTGTAACTTGATTGCCACTGAAATTATTTAAATATATTCAAGAGTGTGGATCAAGGAATCAGAGCCAGGTCTAATCTTTATTGTATTCATTTATAAAATATATGCCTTTGGGCCAGTGACATTCTCTGTGACCTTCAATTTTGTTTGGCTTATTTTGATTGTTTGGAGAAATAATTGACTCTACTTCATAGAGTTGTTGTAAAGGCCAAAAGAAATATAGCAGTTATAAGCTATGTTGCCTGGCACATGGTAAACACTAGGTGTGCATTCAAAATGCTAGCATATTATTGATAACAGTAAGATTTTAGAACTCTGGCAGCTTCACCAAAGATAACCCACAATTTGCTTAAAAATATCAAGTTAAAACAATCTGTTTTGTCCATTGCCATATCTCTAGCACCTAGAACAATTGGCACCAGCCAAGGGTCCATGTTATGATTATCGGGTTCAACCTGGGCTCTTTCCGGGAATCTGTAAAGAATCCTCACATTTTACCCAATGTAGAAAAGGATCTATTTTGTGTCACAGAGAAGTGTTCATCCAGATGTGGGAAGAGCAGGAGACTATGAGATTTTCTAGGAACAAATTTGGGAAGGAACATTATTAGCCCTGGGAATCTAGAGTGGAAATGGCCCTGAGCAACCAAGTTATAACCTAGTTCCAGAGCCATCCTTTTCCTCACTGCCTCCATGTTTCTGGAGCAGAAGAGAGCCAAGGGTGATACACACAGGGGGGTTATTTAATCCCCAAAGGGTTAAATAATACCCCTTAATATCCCCATTTCTAAAGAGAAGAAATTTGAAGCTCAGAGACACTGATGCCCAGTGTCACATGGAACCACGAGCTTAGTCCATACCTTCTCAACTCCAAAGTGTTTTCTCCCTGTACCTCGCTGCCTTTCCATAGCAGGAATAATTATGACTATATTTTGCAGTCTTTGAACTGCTGTTTGCATACATTATCTCTTGTAATTCCCCTAAAAGTTCCTCTGCACGCCACCTCCCTTTACAAATTAGTCTTGAAGAACTGAAATCATTTGCCACCAACCAGCTTTACTTGGGACATTCAAAATGCCATGAAAGATTCTATGTACATTCTTTCTCTCTCACACATACAAAGACAAATGTATATATTATAGAACATACAGAATTCAAATGAACCTAACTCAGCTAAGGTCAAAGGCAGGTCATCAAAGTCATTTCTAGGTAGGGCCTCATATTGGATTTATAGAAGCAATGGTTCTCAAAGTGTGGTCAGTGGGAACTTAGAAATGCCTGTTGTCAGGCTCATCTTACTGTTACTGAATCAGAAACTAGAGATAGGGGCCAACCAACTTTTAACAAGCCCCCTGACTGATTCCAACAAATATTCAAACTTGAGAATTACTAGTTAGGAAGATGGATGCTGGGAATTTAACCTCCCAAGCTTGAACTCAGTTCTTCAAATTGAGGTAAACTAACCTTCTAAATCTGTTGCCTCTCTGTAAAATGAAGATATACTACGTCCCTTACTGAGTTATTTTGAGGATTCAGTGAGTAGTAGTAAACGGCCAGCACTTAGCCTCATACCTGGAATAGCGCACATCCAGTATATTTTAGCAAAACTTCAGATGTGTGGTCTCAGGAGCCAAAAGTTTGACATTTTGTTGGTGACACTACTAGAAAATAGGGACTCTTGCAACTGCTGGTGAATGCAAATTGCTATAGTTTCTCTACAAAAGTTTGGTGGTATCTATCAAAATGTTTAAAAGTACACACTCTCTTTTCACTCCTAAAACCTAATCCCACAGATGTACACACTCACGTTCACAGAAACCACGGCTACTCCCATAGGAGCTGTATAAATGGAACATGTTGGGTGGATGTGGAGGAAGGGGAGGTTGGAGGATGTCTTCAGAAGATGATGAGGAAATTTCAGGCAGGGAAGAAAAAAAGTATCTACTAGTAGGGGGTAAACCAAGATATAAAAATAAACTCTTCCCTTGGGAAATTTTAGTTTTTGATTTGGATTCTTGCAAACTAGATATACAATAGTCATTGTCACAAATATGAACTGAACTGGGAAGAATGGCCCTCTGCAGATGGTAGGATTAGAAATGGTTTCTCCATTTTCTTCTTTCTTCATTTGCTTTTCTATTTTTCCTGACTTTCTTCTGCTTCTGAACTCAGGACATAGTAGGTGCTTTTTAAAAAACTTATTTACCTTATAATCCCAATTTTATAATAATAAATACACAAAAGACATTAAAAGAGTACACACCAACATGGTTAACAGTTGATGTTTCTGGATTTACTAGTAATCTTTCTTTTCTTTTCTTTTCTTTTTTCTTTTTCTTTTTTTTTTTTTTTTTTGAGACGGAGCCTCAAGCTATCCCCCTGGGTAGAGTGCCATGGCATCACAGCTCACAGCAACCTCCAACTCCTGGGCTCAAGCGAGTCTCCTGCCTCAGCCTCCCAAGCAGCTGGGACCACAGGCG
>CAUYQV010030924.1:0-21838 GCA_963574575.1 Galagoides demidoff | reverse complement strand
TTTTTTTTTTTTTGAGACGGAGCCTCAAGCTATCCCCCTGGGTAGAGTGCCATGGCATCACAGCTCATAGCAACCTCCAACTCCTGGGCTCAAGCGAGTCTCCTGCCTCCGCCTCTCAAGTAGCTGGGACCACAGGCACCCACCACAATGCCCGGCCATTTTTTGCTTGCAGCCATCATTCTCGTTTGGCTGGCCTGGGCTGGGGATTTGAACCTGCCACCTTAGGTGTATGTGGCTGGTGCCTTAGCCAATTGAGCCACAGGTGCTGAGCCAAGCATCTTTTAAATCAAGCACAGAGTACCAGGTTAAGGATGGCTTTAAGTTGGTAAAGTATAGGGGTTGGGGACCATTGGATGAATATCCACCACTCTTTTGTTAACTTCCCTAAGATCCTGTATAGTCCCCATTTGGTTTCTTTACTGGCAAAAGGGGTGTGTTCCAAGATTATTGGCATTTCTGGAGGATTCCTTGCTTTAAAAGGTGTTTAAGATGAGGAGCTATGCCTTGCCGAGTGTCCTGACTCATAGGCTATTGTTTTATGGCAATTGGGGTAGCTCCTGGTTTTAATTCCACATGGATGGGGGGGCAGGGCATAGCTCGCCCAGGCCCTCCTGTTTCTACCCATACATTAGGGAGTTCTGTCATCCACTGTGTCACTAAAGGGTCCAAATCAGTTCGGTCCTCCTTTTCTAAGAGACGGCGCTCATCTTCCAGTCTCAAGGTTAGAACATGTATAGGGTGTCCTGACGCCCCCAGGAGTTGTACCCCTTCTTCTGTGAAATGGATCTGAGCCTTCATTTTGCTCAGGAGATCTCATCCCAATAAGGGGTAGGGACATTCTGGTATAACCATAAAGGAATGAGTCACTGTGCCATTTCCCAAGTCTACTTTCCAGTTAGTAGTCCAGGAGTACAGTTTAGTACCTATAGCTCCCTGTACTAAGGTCTTTCTTTCTGTCAGGATACCTATAGTTTTCTTTAGCACTGAGAATTTGGCTCCTGTATTTACCAGGAAGTTGGTCGGTTTTCCCTCCACCTTTAAGGTTATCTGGGGCTCAAGGAGGGAATCCGAGCCCTGACCCCTTCAATCACTGTCCTTTGTTGTGACCAGGACTTTAGATGTCTGGCGTTTCTGTCTCCTGGGGCAGTCCCGAGCCCAGTGTGCTAATTCTCTACAAAAGGCACATTGGTCATGCCTGAGAGGTGGTCTCCTTCTACTCTTCTCCTTTACCTCCCCCCTGTCTTTTAGGTAAGGCTGAAGATGCTTTTCCCTATCTTTGGGAGGGGTGCTGGCCGCAAGAAGAATCTGGGCTAGGTCCCTGTTTCTGCACTTCTCAACCTTCCTTTCTTTCTCTTCTGGTGTTACCCTATTGTTATATACTTTCTTTGCTGCCTCTACTAATTCCCTAAGGGTCCTTTCTCCCAACCTATCTATTTTTTGTAATTTCCACCAGATGTCTGGGGCAGATTGATTAATGAATGCCATGGCAATAGTGGAACAATGGTCAGGATCTTCAGGGTCAAAGGAGGTCCATTGTCGAAAGGCATTCATTATAGTTTCCAGGAAAGCTGCCGGAGACTCGTTCTTACCTTGCTTAATGTCATATACTTTACTAAGATTTGTGGGCTTGCAAGCAGCCACTTGGAGGCTGGCTAGGAGAGTTTGGCAATAAACTCGTAGACGCTCCCTACCTTCAGTCTCGTTGTAATCACAGTTGGGGCGGCGGACTGGGAAGTCCTCATCGATGTCTGCCAACACCTGTGTGGGCACTCCTATAGGGCCTAGGACATTTTGTCTACTGGCTTGGATGATTCTCTCTCTCTCTTCAGTAGTGAACAATACCTGCAAAAGCTGCTGGCAGTCATCCCATGTTGGCATATGAGTAAGTGGAATAGTTTCAAGCAGGTTAATTAAACTCTTGGGTTTATCAGAAAAAGGGGGGTTCTGGGATTTCCAGTGATAAAGATCTGAGGTAGTGAAAGGCCAATAATATAATGTCCTATTTCCATTGGCATCAGTGGATTCATAGGCTTGCAGGGGGAGTGCCAATGCTCTTTCCCCACCTTGCTGTATTCTCCGCCTACTTCATGTTCCCTGAGCTGGAGGTCCAGTTGTTGAATCTGACTTTCCTGGTGCTTCTGGCACCACTTGTGCCTCCTGATTACGGGGTGGAGCTGTGGGAACATTTTCATGATAAGGAGGAGGAACTGGATCCTCCTCTCCTTGTAGAATGGGATACAACTTCTGGAGGCTAGTGTTCTTATTTTTAGTTACCAATACTTTGGCTTCCTTTAAAAATGGTGTCACCCACAGGAAAGGATCAATAACTAAAGATTCCCACACAATAATATATGGCACTTGGTCAGGGTGCCCTTTCTCTGGCTGAAAAACTTTATTCTTTACTGCCTTGATCAGAGAGAGGTAAGTGAAAAGTTCCTTCCTGGGGCCACCCTACCCCAAAAGTGGGCCATTCAGAGGTGCAGTAAGCCTGGAGGTGGGCCTTCTTAATATCTACAGATAGGTCATGGGCTCTGGTCTTGACCTCCTTGAAGTGCTCTATGATTAGTTCAATGGGATTTGACAGGGTCTGTCCCATCTTGTCTTTTTTTTTTTTTTTTTTTTGAGACAGAGCCTCAAACTTTTCCCCTGGGTAGAATGCTGTGGCATCACAGCTCACAGAAACCTCCAACTCCTGGGCTCAAGCGAGTCTACTGCTTCAGCCTCCCAAGTAGCTGGGACCACAGGTGTCCTCCACAATGCCCGGCTATTCTTTGGTTGCAGCCATCATTGTTGTTTGGCCGGCCTGGGCTGGATTCGAACCCACCACCTTAGGTGTATATGACTGGCGCCTTAGCCGCTTGAGCCACAGGCACCAAGCCCCCATCTTGTCCTCAAAGAATAAATAATAAGCACACTAGACAGACACCACATAAACAACCCCCAACAAGTATCAGCCTTCCCTTTCGAGTTTCTAGGCAGGGCTGAAAATGAGATGATGGTGGCGCTCTGTCCAGGGGTCGTAACCCGCCTCATCTCTCCACCAGTGGGATTATCTCACCGTGCTCTAAAGAAATGGGAAGGTCTGCTCCCCAAATACCCATAAAGGGGGTAGGCTTAGATCTAGATTAATCTCCTTTGGCATAGTGGGCATACAGTGTAAGAAAAGGTTTGGCTCCAATCCTTAAGGAGCTGTTGAACAAGTGGCCAGAAAGCTGGGCCAATGAAACTAAGGAAAGCCAAATCTTAGAGCTGTCCCACAACTGTTCCCGGAGGGCCAGTGGTGAGTCTGCACAGGTGAGGGGGTTTGCGCCTGTATCGTTTGGGCTGCTGTCTTCCCCTTTGGGGATGGATACCTAGCCTTAACCTTGGTATGAAGGAGAATTCAGCTAGGTGAGGAGGGAACCCTGTATAGGCTGAAAAAAGTTGTAGGATTGTATCCAGACCCTCAAATCTTGATTCGACCACCTGGGGAAGATGGAAAAATAGATGGGCAAGACACTCAGCAGGATTGGTGTTTTGCACCCACCACAAAGTCACTGAGTAAGAAGATCGTGGTAGACATGACCAGCTGACTGTCCAGATGGAATGCTCTAAATGACAGCCTTCAGTGCTACACCTTTTAGATAAATGCCATGAGTGTTCAGAGTGATAAAGAGTTTCAGGTGCATTAGAACATGTAGAGCAACAGCGGACTTTTGCTTGACAAAACAGACACTCTCCCTCTGGGTATGCAAACCTCACTACTTGCTGGGCTTCCTTTCTCACAGATCTTGCAACCTGCTTCCATGACAAAGCAAATGGAGTTCCTTTTGTTAGGTCATATAAAGAAAACATGAGATTTTAAGGGTGGGTAGGGATAGGATCAAGGTAGATAGATAGTATTAGAGTAAAAAAGTAGAAGTAGAAAAGGAAAGCGAAGACTGTGATTTCATCCAGTTCGAAATCAGAGAGAGTCCCTTGAAGAAATTGGTCTGTGATCCACTCAAAATAGTGTTCAAGGTTGAGGGACTGGGGTCTCGCCCAGTCCTCACAAAAACATTGGGCAAAACACTGAAACCTACAGTTTGAGCACAAACAAGGTAGGCAAACCCCATATAAATTTGACTGGCAAGTTTTACACAGTGTCATATACATGAGGGTGAAGGCAGAGAAGAAAGGAGAACAGTAGACAGTTTTAAAGTGTGAAGGAGAGCAGCTTCTGGCCAGGAAAGAGGAAATAGGCTAACAGAAATCTCACACTTAAATACTACAGACAAACATACACTGTCCAGGGGGATTCGAACCCACGCTGGCCATAAATCAGAACCCCTGACCAGGTAGGGGTCTCTTACCACGCACTGGGCTTCCTTCCTGGGGCGTCTCGTCACCTGCCTCCAGACTAGTTCTTGGTTCTCTCTTTCAAAGAGAACATGTAAGTACTAGGAGAAGATATCTCCTCTCCCCCTTCACAGCTTGGGGCCACGGCGCATCCACCTCCCCATTTAGCTGTGACCCACAGACACAGATACAGAGATTGACCACAAAAATGACACCAGACAGCTTGCAAGTGAACAAATCTCACTGATCAGTGTTCCTCTGATGTTGGGGGTCTCTCAGATGGGCCAGAATCCCAGACGAGCCCCCAAATATTAGCCCCCAGACTCAATTCAAGCACCACTCTGAGAGTCCAAACATTGCTGCAAAAGCATGAGGAGTTTATTCGAGCTCAGAGTCTGGGCTGTCCCTTTAAGAGAAAGCGGGATCAGCCCTTACAGACTATTTGAAAGTTCCCGAAATACCCCACCTGCCCTCCTTCCCCCATTCCCCTACCCCTCCCATCAATTCATTCTGCCTTCCTTGGATTGATGGATATTCTGGGCAGTTGAGCTTATCCGGTTGTGCAAGGGGCACAAATCATGGGGCAGTAGTGAAGAGGAAACGGGATGTGATTTCCTAATGTCTCTGGTATGTGACTGCAAACAGGCAAGGGGGTTGAGGGGCAAAGAATATACCTTAAGCAGTAAACAACAAAATGGCGAAACTTTTAAAATGGCATCAGTTTGGTTCACACAGTGGAAGAGGGAGTCTGATCAACTCCTTGGGTGTTAGATTGCCAGCAGGTCTGTTGAGAGGAGTGTGAGAGTGTGTGGATGTGGTATGACTGAGAGAACTCCAAGAGTGGAGTTATATCTCCCATCACAGGCCCTAGGGCAGTGTTGGTTTGCCTCCTATGGCTAAGTGGCAGCTTGAGTGGGAAATTGAGGCTGCCCAGGTTAAGAAATGCATTGGGGCTTGGCGCCTGTGGCTCAATCGGCTAAGGCGCCAGCCACATACACCTCAGGTGGCAGGTTCGAATCCCCAGCCTGGGCCCGCCAAACAACAATGATGGCTGCAACCAAAAAATGGCCGGGCGTTGTGGCGGGCGCCTGTGGTCCCAGCTACTTGGGAGACTGAGACAGGAGACTCGCTTGAGCCCAGGAGTTGGAGGTTGCTATGAGCTGTGATGCCATGGCACTCTACCCAGGGGGATAGCTTGAGGCTCCATCTCAAAAAAAAAAAAAAAAGAAAAAGAAAAAGAAAGAAATCTCAAATAAATTATTTTTCAGTATTTCTTTACTTGTCATTATAAAATTTATTGCCTAATTTTCAAAGAATTTTAGTCTTCCTGGACAAGAAACATTAAGTCATTTCTTTTTTCTCTACCCCAAAACCTCTTAGATGGAGTCTTTCCTTGGAAATTTTCATGAGCCCTGCATTTGACCTCATGACTAAAGCTGATAAACATAATTTGAACTTTCTTGCTTAATTTTATTTCTGATTATATTATAAATATCACTACAATCACTTGAAAAAAGTTTAGAAATTAGATGCATTTGATTTCTAAAAGAAAATAAGTAAAAAAGAAAGGCAGAGGATAAAGAGGGAGGGGAGGAAGGAAGGGATAGAGAAAGGGAGCAAGAAAGAGAGAAAGGAAAAAAATAAAGTAGGCTGACAAAAACGTAGAATTTTTAAACCTCTTGTGACATAGAGTCACTACTTTTTCATGCCACTGATAGTTTTAAAGAGTACTAATTAGATACCGTGTTGATTATTTGTCAGTTGTGATATATATGGTGTCTCTCTTATTTTTGCTGGAGTCGTAGCTTTTGAGGAGAAAGACCATAGAAATAAAGTTCCATTATCATGAAATCATATCAAAGGGATACTATCAACATGACTTATCACTATTGATGTTAACTTGATCACCTGCTAAAAATAGTGTTTCTCAGTTTTCTCTACTGTAAAATTATTAGTCCTTTTACCTATTTCGCTATTATAATTTTAGAAATAATCTACTGTGTACATTCCACACTTTTTTTTTTTTTTGAGATGGAGCCTCAAGCTATCCCCCTGGGTAGAGTGCCATGACATCACAGCTCATAGCAACCTCCAACTCCTGGGCTTAAGTGAGTCTCCTGTCTCTGCCTCCCAAGTAGCTGGGACCACAGGTGCCCACCACAACGCCCGGCCATTTTTTGGTTGCAGCCATCATTGTTGTTTGGCGGCCCGGGCTGGGGATTCGAACCCGCCACCTTAAGTGTACGTGGCTGGCGCCCTAGCCAATTGAGCCACAGGCTCCAAGCCTACATTCCACACTTAAAGAGTTCTACAATCCACTTCCTTAAAGGGAGAGTAATTACATAACTTACAGCTTATTAACTGAAAGGAAGAGAAGGATAAAGGAAGAGGGAAGGAAAAGTTTTTCTCTAAAACAACTATCAGCACCATAGCAAATGTGTTCACTAAGAAACAACTAACATCAGTAATCTATTAGAGTAATGTATATTGATCCCCATGTCATGTGTAGGGATCATGGGGAAACCTGCCTTTTCCCCTTTGGTTGGTTTGCTGAAAGATCAACTCACAATTATAGTAGATTAATAAGAGAATACCATGTTCATGGAGGAAATCACAAGAACATTATTCAAATAACATGTGTATGGAGGAAATCACAAGAATGCTTACCAAAAGTCTCAGAGATGGTCAGAGACTTCTGAAGATGCCTTTTATAAGGGAGGTGGGACAGTGTGGAAAGTATACTTGCAGCCAGTGGTTGCTAAGGGAAGATGTGTGTAGATCAGTGAGAAACAGATTGATCTGTAGATTAACCTGAGAGACAGGTGCTTCAAATGACCTTAGGGCCAGTTCTGTATGATAAGGAGTCCAGTAGCCCCTTTTATGATTCTAAATCAGGTTACTCAGGCTTTATAGAAGAGAAGCCAGTGCCTTCTGATCAAAAATGGCCTTTTTACTTAAAATATTCTTTATACCCAGGAACCATATTTGGGGGCAAAATTTTCTCAGTTTCATCAATAATTTGAACTACAAAATAAATAAAATAAAATGTCCATCCTCTCAGACTGATATAAACAGGCAATTGAATAGATAGATAGAGTGATACAAATGTCCTGTGGAGAAATTTGAATAATTTAAGTAAATATTTTGTCTTTAAGGAAGTGGAATATAAATATAACATGCAAATGTAGGGGGATCACGGCAAAACCGGTCCTTTTTCCTTGGTTGGTTCACTGAAAGATCAACTCATAATTACAGTAGATTAATAAGAGAAAGGTTTATTTCCAAATACCATGTGCATGGGGGAACCACAAGAATGATTACCCAAAGTCTCAGTGATGGTCAGAAAACTTTATACATGGCTTTTAGAAGGGAAGAGGGGAATGTGGAAAGTATAGGTGCAGCAAGTGGTTGCTAGGAGTATATGTAGATAGGGGAAACAGATTGACTTGTAGATTAACCTGAGAGACAGGTATTGTGTTTTAATGATTCGGGGATAGGTCTGTTAGCATGTAGGAAAGGAAGTCAGTAGTCCCTTTTGATTCCCAATCAGGTTACTCAGATTTTATGTAGATAGAGCAAAACCCTCTTCCAATGCTTCCAGATCATGAATGGCCTTTAATTAAAAATATTCTTTGTACCAAAGAGTCAGATTTTGAGGTGACATTTCCTTAACACCTTCATTCACTAACTTCCTTACAAATAGTACAGTGTAGCATATAAAAGGAAGAAAAGTAACTTTACAAAGGAAGAACCTGACAAACACTACCTCAGCCAGATGATTAAGGTTAACATCAACAGTATGGTGTTTGTTGGTATGTACCCTTGATGTAGTAAGTTGAAGGTGGTCTTCACACCATCTGTATATGATATTGAAATGTTAAAAGAGCAAGTTTGACTCCATTTTACTGTTTACTCCTTTTCTGTTACATTCCATTATCTTCAAAACTGGTTCCTCCCCTTTGCCTTCCGATTGTGTAATTGTGAATGCATTCACCTGGAATTGTTAGTAATGTAGGTTACTGACTACACTTGTGATTATGACCTGGTGATTATTGCTTTTTATGATCATGCACTTAATGACCCTTACCTAGACATTTCCCTTAGGACATTGTGTTTTGTACCTGTTTTGTAAGGGAGAAAAAAATTGCTAATCACTTTCATGATCATAGCATTGTGTAAACTGACTAACCACCCTACCCTCATGATTTCCCCTACCCCTTTAACTGCTGTTTTTTTCACTTCTGCAGCAATGCTTCCTTGCTCCCCAGAAAAATTTTGCCTTAGAAAAACCAGAACCTCAGACAACTCAGGGCTACTCAAGTTGTTGGGTGTGAGGCAGTTGCCAGCCAAGGGGACTCTACTGTGAATTCAGCTTGCTTGGCAGTGTGGTCTTTGTGGAACTCCTGAGCACAACAATAAGAATTATTGTTCTTCCCCAAATCCATAAACCCAGTCTAATTATGAGAAAGATAATCAGACAAACTCAAATTGAATAATATTTTACAAAATAGCCTTTTAGTTCTTCTAAAAATTGTCTAAATCATCACAAACAATGAAATTTTAAGAAATTATTACAGTGAAGAGGGTCCAATGAGGAATGTGATATACAGGAAAAGAATATTAGTTAAAAACTAAAGGAAACTAAATAAAGTATAGACTTTAGTTAATCACATATAAATATTGGTTCATTAAGTTTTACAAGTCTACTATATTAGTACCCTAAGATACCAATAATAAGGGAAACTGGTGTGTGCTATGTCAATACTCTCTTTGCTATCATTAAAACTTTTCTGGCAATCTAAAACTACTCTTCAATTTTCTTTCTTTCTTTCTTTCTTTTTTTTTTTTTTTAGAAACAGACTCTCACTTTGTCACCCTTGATAGAGTGCTATGGTATCACATCTCACAGTAACCTCCAGCTCTTGGGCTTTGGCAATTCTCTTGCCTCAGCCTCCTAAGTAGCTGGGACTACAGGTGCCCATCCCAATGCCTGGCTATTTTTTTGTTGCAGTTTAGCCAGGGTGGGGTTCGAACCCGTCGCCCTCAGTATATGGAGCTGGCATCCTACTCACTGAGCCACAGGCACTACCCTACTCTTAAATTATTTTTAAATGTAGTACAGACAAATAGAAGTAGATGACATTGAGGGAAAGAAAAGTTAGTAATTTCATTCTTTCAGGAAACTGAGAATACACAGGAGTGTATTGAATGTTCAGAATCGGCATGAAGTTCAAAGTTTACAGACACAGAGAGAGAATAAAATGAAAGGCAAAGGGACATCAATGTCATAGCAATGGAGTAAAAAGATCTCACAAAGACTGTGCAGATTCCTGCATCATGCACTTAAATAATGAGAAATAATAGTAGGGAACAAAGAAAGCAAGAGTAGAGATAGAGCAGCAGTGACCTAGCTATGCTATGCTATGCTAGTATTCAGAAATATTCAGATATTTCTGAATATCACAAAATGATATTCAGAAATCTCAACAATAGACTTGATAATCTAGAATGATAAAGGCTGAAATAGTAAAACACAAACATACTTCAGAAATGAACATGTAAAAATCTTCTGCATCCTGAAAGAAAGACATACATCAACAGAGCATGAGATCTGTTATTCTTAATGAAGAAAAACTGCTGCTCACACCTTACACCTCCTTCTATTTATGGCAATTAGGAGTTGCTACTTAATATGAAAAAGCTTTAGGGGCGGTGCCTGTGGCTCAAAGGAGTAGGTCGCCGGCCCAATGCACCTGAGGTGGTGAGTTCAAAACCATTCCCAGCCAAAAACTGCAAAAAAAAAAAGCTTTAGTTTTGGAGAATATTGTCCCTGGCCTGGAAGATCATCTATAATTAGAACTCTATTACTTTAATTGTTGCATCTAGCATCCATTATTATGTGCATGTTTATTAAATGAATGAATGAGTTCTTAAATATTTATTAACCTGCTGTCCTCTCTCACTGTAACAGTATGTTGCATCATTTGGATCATTGTTCAAATATCTTTGGAGGTGTCTTCCCTGATCTCTGTATAAAATAGATTGCCTACCACCTAATAAGGTATCTTTATCTCTTCAACTGCCTGGATTTTTTAACATGCATCATATGTGAAATTATTCACTTATATGTTTCTGTTTTTTGACAAATAAGATGCAAGTTTCTTGAAGACAGGCTGGTATATCTCATTCAACAATAAATTCTTAGTATCTAAAATAACATTGAGCCCACAGAAAATACTCAAAAAATTTGCAGGATAAATTAATTAATTAATCCATAGCATTTTAATAATATTTTCAATTATTTACTAGGATGGTGTGTCTAACATTAAATTTGACTTCAGGTAGATTTTGTTAACAAATGAGCATTGGATTAAAGTCTTGTATGAAAAGGTTATGGAGATTGCCTTTCTGCCTTCACCTCTACATATTTTAGTAAGAGGACATAGGGCTACATTATTATTCTCCTGAATAGAAGCAGTTACAGTGCTAACTATTATTATAAATTTTTATACACCTCTAATAATAAAAAAGTCATTTTCTTTAAACACCTACTAAAATTAAGTCTTGACTAATTTAGGCTTTCTCTTCCAATTAATTGTAATTATATAAAATAATTTCCAACCAGCTCTGTCCATTCCTTCATTTATGGAGAATCTCTCCTTTTACATCTGACTCTATTCATTTAACATTGATGTTAATGTGCCTATTATGAACAAGCATAGCATTGCTGGATTTATAATAATGCAACAAAGCACACGTTTTTTGCTTGAAGTGGATTTATTTGTTTTGTTTTGAAAACTGCAAATCCTTGTGGCTTACCACAAAATGATTTTCAGAAATCTGAATAATAGACTTGATAATCTAGAATGATAAAGGCTGAAACAGGAAAACGCAAACATACTTCAGAAAGTTCAGGCAGTGCCTGTGGCTCAAAAGGGTAGGGCACAGGTCCCATATGCCAGAGGTGGCAGGTTCAAACCCAGCCCTGGCCAAAAACTGAAAAAAAAAAATTTAAAAAAAGAAAAGAAAAGAAAGTTCATAAAATCAGTAAACTTGAACATGTAAAAATCTTCCACATCCTAAAAGAAAGACATACATCAACTTAAACCCTAAAGTGCAAACTTCAGATGCAACAAGGAAAGACTTATTTTGTTAATTAAGGAAGTAAATGTCCAGTGTTATTCTACAGGTTCATTTGGATGCAACATAAATAGAATTAAAAAGTACCAAAATAAAATAATTGACAAGAACTTCTGAAAAATAGCTGTATCTAATCAGAATTTCTAATTCCTCTTACCTATCAACAGACTCTTCTTTTGGTACCATTTTTGCCAAGGCTTTAAATATCTTCTCTACACTGACAATTCAAAATGTTTATGTCGCATCCCCTAAACTCCAGACTAAAATATTGAACTACCCACCTGACATCTCCACAGAGATTAATATTAGATGTTTTACACTTAACATGGCCAAAAAAACCCTGCTAATACCCCTTCCCTCCAACATATGTGTAGCCTAGGGTGACCAGACATCCCACTTTTGAACAATTTGTCCAGTATCCCTCGTCGTTTTAAAAAAGTCCCGATTTTTGGAAAGAATGCACAAACGGGTGGAGAACAGGAAGGGAATATACGATTTTCTGCTGCCATGTGACTATTTCACCAGAATATGAGTTTTATATTATTTTTATAATAAAAATATAACATTAATTTTATAATGTTAAACTGTAATAATAACAAATAATTGTTAAGAAGTGATTATCCAGAACTGCTTATCAAAGTTTGCATTGTTGTCAGGCCCACCCCTGCCCCTTCCCTTGCTCCGCCCCCCACCATGTTGTCCCACTTTACAAATGTTAAAATCTGGTCACCCTAGTGTAGCCTCCCAACTACACATTTAATCTCATTCTTATCTCATTTAATGACAGGTCCACTTTATATTCATTCAGACCGAAAACCTTGGAGTTACTCTTAACGCCTTGCTCTGTTCACTCTCACCTCTGCTACACTCTATGTCCAGTATGTCTAGGGTGACCAGATTTTAACATAGGTAAGGCGGGACAACATGGGGGGCAGGGCAGGGCCTGACAACAATGCAAACTTTGATAAGCAGTTCTGAATAATCACTTCTCAGCAATTATTTGTTATTATTACAGTTTAACATTATAAAATTAACAAAAATAATATAAAACTCGTATTCTGGTGAAATAGCCACATGGCAGCCGAAAACCGTATATTCCGTTCTTGTTCTCCCACCCGTTCGTGCATTCTTTCCAAAAATTGGGACTTTTTTAAAACGCTGCAGGATGCGGGACAAATTGTTGAAAAGCGGGACTGTCCCGCCAAAAGCGGGATGTCTGGTCACCCTAAGTATGTCAGCACACGTTAGTGGCTCAATTTTATAAATATATCCAGAATCCAAGGACTTCTCAATCCCTGCACCACAATGCCACTGAGTCAAGTCACTGTCATCTTTTTCCTGGGAGGTAATCTCCTAACTGGTATCTATTCCCCTTGGTTTTTTTCAGGTTGTTTTTTTCAATGCAGCAGACAGAGCAGTCTTGTTAAAATGTAAGTGAGACCATGTCACAACCTTGCTCAACATGCTTTAGTGACTTCCATCCCTCCTAGGGCAAGGGACAAATCATTCAATTAACCAGGACCCCCGTGATTACCTTTCTCATCTCATGTCCCACTTTTCCTTTTCCTTCCCAGCCCCCGCCTCCCACATCCTGCCACTATCACTTTCCTCTAGCTTTGGTTACCTTGCTTCTTCTCATTCCCCTGCCTGGAATAATCTTCCCCTCAGATATGTAGACGATGGCCTTAGACTTCCTCCAAACTTTCTATTCAAACGTCACTTTCAGTTAAGTTGAAATTTCCCCCACTAAAATCTCCTTTCAACAGGATAATACATGTCACTACATGGTATATTAGATAATTAGCATATTTGCAATATTTGTTGCCTGCCTTCTTTTATCAAGCTTCATGAGGACATGGATTTGTGTGGATTGTGTTGACTGATGGTCCCTCAGCACATAGAACTGTGACATATGATCAGTGCTCAAAATTTGTTTTACAAACTTAATACCTATTATTAAAATAAGAAAAGGCTTATTAAAAAACATTGTTTTAAGCAAAAGCTTTCAAAAGCGAAACAGTGAGTGAACAAAAGAGTATTAATAAATATCAGGGCCATTTTTTATGTAATTGTCTCAATTTTCTACATTAACTTCTATGAGGATTATTAAAATACTAATATTTATGTTTTTACAATGTTATTAATTTATCTTTCTTGATCTTTAAGCCATTATACTCCTGAAAAGTGTCAAAGCAAAAAGAAATAAAGCACTAATTCTTGTAGAGGAATGGACACCATGCTTGCAAGGACAGTTACTGATTCTTATCACATTAAAAGGAAAGGCTGAGAACAGGACAGTCTCCTGGCAAGCATAGAGATGTTTTGTACCTTAGGGGCAATCCCCCAAGTAGCTCAGTTCAGTATTCCACAATGAGATAATATTGGTCACTCATTGTAGCAAGCAGCTTAACATTGATGCTTGGTGCTCCTTCATGGGAGTTGTGAGGAAAGAGCACCTGGCAATCCTTATGCAAGTAGCCCTCCTATGTCATTACTTTAACTCTCCACACCTGTTGTGTATAACCTTAATAGCCATTACAGAGGGCATTCAGGGCTCTCCTACACCTCTGGTTAGCCTACCTTTTTCAAGCTAGTACTTCAATCCACGTCCAGCCTGATTCTTTTGTGTGGCACTGGGAGGTGTAGTGTCCCTGGGTGCAGTGGCAGTGACAAATTCTAGTGTGGAACATTTAGTTAATAAGTTCTTAAGACAAAAAAATAACAGTAGGCAAGGTACGCACGTGCACTCACACTCATATCAATCCACTTATTATAAATATGTACTGTATTAGTCTTCTCAAGCTGACCTTAACAGAAAGTTATGTTCTCAGAGTTCCGGAGGCTGTTAGTCCAAGCTCAGGGTATTATCAGGGTTTGTTTCTGGTGAAGGCGCTCTTTCTTGGCAGGTAGATGACCGACTTCTCACTGTGTCCTCACATGGCCTTTCATCTATGCACAGATACAAAGAAAGTGAAAGAGAACAAGAGAGAGGAACTGGTGACTCTTCCCATAAGGGCACGAGTCCTTATCAGGTTAGGACCTCTCCTATGTGACTTTATTTAACCTTAATTACCTTCTCCCCAAATACAGTCACAAAGGGGTCAACATTTGAATTTTGAAGGGAGACAGTTTAGTCCATATTAAGCACATACTTAACTCTTTGTGTGATTTGGAATCTTCCAAATTGCATGAAATAAAGACAGATTGGCTGAATGGAGATTTATTATAAGATAATATCTCAGGACACAAGATTCCTCTAGTGACCTTGGCTTTTAATGTTCTGAACTTTTTTTTCTGTTTGTTTTTTCTCTTGTGTATTCTAGTGATAAATTCTCTCTGGGTCTCCTAGTACAAAGTTGGGATCAAGAATAACATTGGTCTCACTAGTCATAATACAGATGTGTCCTGCTATAGATGGTTTTGTTGTATAGAGCTATTTTATAAGACTTTTCTTCAGATGAGTGATTCACCCAGAAATGTCTGCCTTTCTGCCTTGAACTGTTTTTTCAACAGTTTACATTATGGGGGTCATGTGCTAAAACACTATAGGAAATAGGAGGAATTACTTTCCTGATTATCATTCAAGCCAATCCCTGAAGCAAGCCAATTCTAGTTGGTACCTGTTTTCTAGATGAGCATTGAATACAGTCTACTCTACTTATTTTTAGTTATTGAAAGAATTTAAAGTCTCCTAGCCACATGACAGTTATCACATGCCTCTGACACTTACGGGCACCACTGAGTCAACTGTGGGAGAAACTGTAATGCTTACTCCATGTTCTATTTTTACCCACAGTGAGAGTGGCCATGAGACTTGGCCATTGTTCTGTGTTGGGAAGCAAAATGTAAGGCTGAGTGCATAAGAATAACCCTACAGGCAAACATGCATGGTTCTCTAGTCTCTCTTTCCCCTTTATGTCGACCAAAAAAGCCTTTTTTAAAAAAAATAGTGGAGGTACAAGATGATAGAACATAGGTAAGCAAAGAAGAATTTCTCTCGCTAGCCATAAATGTCATATAGCACTTGGTTTATAACAACTTTGATATTTGGGGGGAGGGTTATAATCATAGTGTTGTATTTCCTATCCTGGTTAATGACAAGAAGAAAAATGAGGAGGAAGAAAGGAAGAAGAAGAGGAGGAGGAAGAAAACTCTGAAAAAACGAACAGAAACCTAAATGCATGGCTTTAGCTCAATTGTTAGGCTTAGTAGTGGGAGTGGTGGTGAGAAATCTGATAAATGTGGCTAACGTGGTGGTGATCCACGCAATAAAATGGCAAAATGTTAGGAAATACGGTTCATCTGTGGAAAATTGGAAGGCAAGTTGCATATTAATGAACTTTTGGTAATGAACAATAACTTGGCAAAGAACATCAGTGGAGATCCTTACTTGTTTTCAGTTTCACCAGGGAGATACCACAGGAAACTGCTGATTCAGGAATGGATTATTCATTCCTTGACCAGAAATGGAAAAGTCTAGAGAACTCTCAGAATTTTGTAAAACTACAATGTTAGAAAAGCTAGCTTTTCACTGACAACAGTCAAATAGTAGACTGAGAAATAATTTCAGTAACAAATATCTAGCAGAATCTTCCAATTGATTAAATTGCCTGAGAGCAATGGTCAGACTAAGGTGTGACACCCAGTAATGTCTTTCAGTTTAAAAAGTGATTAGAGGGAAAGTTTATAGTAATGATATGGCCCTTTCAACTGCTCTGTTCATATAAACTCAAAGTACCTACATTAGGTCCATTAAGTGACTGAGAAGGTTAAAAGGATGGGTGAGAATAAGAAAGAAAATAACAGAATCAAGTATTACTTTCATCATGTGAAACATATTTGTGATAAAATTGGGGGTGTGGTTACTGGTGCATCATGCATCTAAAACAGAATATGGAAATAGCAGAAGGAAGAGCACCAGAGAGAAGAAAACCAGGGACAGTGAAGCAATTCCCAGGGCAAGAAGTCTGGACCTAATCAAGAGTCTGCTTTTCCAGGGTGGAGCTCACACAACACCTGCCCCATGAGCTTTCAGTGTATGGATGTTCTTTTCTTCTTTCTAGATAATGTTTATTGTAGCTACCTCAACAGTACTCGCCATTACATATTAGATTTTGTGGGATAACTTGCTTTGTGTTTTAAGTTAATTGGTCTTGAGAGCAAGAAGAAATACCACAATATCAATATCCTGACCCCCTCACATCACCTATGCATCGTAAACTTAGAGCTGGTAATCAAAAAACTCATGACTGCCTCCCTTGGGGAAGAGTTGAGTGTGTTCCATGGAAAAGACAGCTAGGGAAAAGCTGGTGACCAGATGGCTGACTTAACACAAACCATAATCTTCATCTTGTATTTCATTTAGCATTTTTTTGCCCACCTTGCAATTGGTGGAGACATATGACAGTTCTACCCAAAAGGCTGGAAGGAAAAATGATCTGATCCGCCTACTGGTTGAGTAAATAAACGTTCTTACATCTTTTACAGTCTCATTTCCCTAATACAGCCTGAGTGAGAAATGAATCTTTGCTATGTTAGGACTTTGTGATTTTGTGGTTTATTTGTTATGGTTGCAGGAAATAGTCAATCCCCTCTAGGCTGCTATTCCTGGTGCAGGCAGTAGGCTATTTCAGTTTTCCTCCTTCATTCGCATTTTTTGGCTCAGATAGGGATATCAGAAAAGAGCTATTTTAACTTCTGATAACTTCTCTTAAATGAAAAGCAGTGCAAAAAAATTCTTTTGCATCCTGGCTGGGACTTAAAGCAGGAATGAGTCAGCCAGATTCATGTGATAGGTGCAGTTCCACTGTCTTTCCTCTCAGAGCTGGTCGTCTTTCATCGCATCAGTGTTGCGCTGGATGGGCCACCACTGGGTCCAATTTGACCCGTTCAACCCAAGGCTATCCAGTGCTGCTCATATTAACACATGGAACAGTGTGTCATTTCTTTATGTATCTTTATAAAGCTTTTTTATAGAAGCCCTTAAAATGCATATGTACCTAATTTTTTCCTGAATTCTTTGGGAAGAGTCAACAAAATTCCAGCCAATTTGTTGTTTCTCCTTTTACCTGATTTTTTGACATTGTTCTTAGATTCTCACAAGGATTCGGATTTTCTCTAGTTCTAGTGATAATGTTAGAGCTGATGGGATTCTCCAACTCCTCAGACATTTTCAACTTTCCCCAAGTAATCTCATTCAACTTTCAGGGTTATAGCCTTGGCTATTAAAGTTTTTGACCATAATTTTGACCATGAATCTCATCATCTTTAGACTTTAGGCTTTTAAAGTTGTGCTCTGCATATTTTAAGAACTAGTTTTAAGCAATCAGAGCATCAGAGACAAAGGGAAACTAAAAATTTTATATAACACTATTTTTCCTCTTTTGTATTTTTCCTAATGTATTCAGAGGTAAAAGGAGCAAACTTTTATTTGTACTGTGTCTACATTACATAACAGATTGAAAGTCTTCCAACGCTGCAGTCCAAATCTTTGCTTTGCAGGGACAATTTTATGTAAGAGATTATCAGCTTCACAGACAGACCAAAATTTCACCTCCACAGTTGTACCCTTGGCAATTCTAAGCATGCCTCTCTCATTACTTGAAAATCATCTGAAATCCCTGTTTTAGATGGCTTTATTTTAGTTTTTTCAAGTTACAAGGAACACAAGGAGTTGTTTGAGTTGCCCCAGTTAAAGGTGATTTAAGAAACAAAGAAAAGAAACGCCAAACAATCTCAAGAACTGTATAAAGTTCTTAAGTTAGAAACTCATTCTGTTCACAATACCATTCTGTAGTCTTCCCTCCTAGGGATGTAATGTATAATTTTTTCTTTCTGTCTTTCAATGATCATATACGCAGATATAATACATACACACACACACACACACACACGTCATCATAGCTTCTCATTTCATCTTTTTCTTACAGAGTTGCTTGGATTCTGTTGCCAGCATTGCTGATTCTCTTTCACAGTGAAACTCACTGAGAAGTGCTGATGGTATTGGCCAGCAGGTCATGATCAAATATAAACTGGTTTTATTGAGCAGAACCTTTGCCTGAGGCACTTCTTAATTCCTGGCCAGACTCTCAAAATACCTGATTTGATGGTAGTATCATGTGCTGCACAAAATACCATCAGTGCAAAGTGAACCTCCTGAGTCTGCTTTCCTTAGATGTGACCCGACAAGAGGGTAAAAGTGATAGAAAGAGGCTTTCATAAAGAGGCTTAGAGTGAAGGTTATGAAAAGTGATTCTGCTGCAGATATATTCTGAGATGTTGCTGATGAGTAAGGGATATAAAGTAAAGAGGAAAATAAAAGATGAATGACAGATTTTTAACCTGAACAACTGGCATTTTGTGATTCAATGTACTGCAAGGGAATGACAGGGGTAAAAAGAGATGAGAGTAACAGCATCAAATCTTGCTCTGGTCGTGTTGAGCATTAAAGGCCCATCAGATAGCTCAGCAGGTCCGTGAAATCAGCAGTTGTCTATTTGCATTTATCTAGGGATAGTTTGGGACAGATGATATAAATTTAGGGGTTATCAGCATCCATTTAGAACCTGTGAAGTGGAATTTATGACTATTAAGATTTTAAGAAACAGGCATTTGTTACACCTATAGAATTATACAGCAAAATTAGAGATGATAAAATAATAATAAAGTGCTATCTTCTATTTATAAAATACTTAATCACTTTTTTTTTTCCTTTTTTTGGTTGAGACAGAGCCTTATTATGTTGCCCTCGATAGAGTGCTATGGCTTCACAGCTCACAGCAACCTCAAAATTTTGGGCTTAAGCAATTCTCTTGCTTCAACCTCCCAAGTAGCTGGGACTACAGGTGCCCACCACAATGCCCACCTATTTTTTTGTTGTAGTTATCTTTGTTGTTTAGGAGGCCTGAGTCAGGTTCGAACTCGCCAGCCCTGGTGTATGAGGATGGTGCCCTAACCACTTAGCAACATACACCGAGTAAAATACTTAATCACTTTTCAATGGGTTATCATAGCAGTATTTTATCCTTATAAGAATCTTGTGGTAGATAGGGGAGTTATCATCTTTTAACATGGAGAAACAAAATATTAACTGTTAGTCTGGGTGCCCTTAGCTCAGGGCTTAGGGTGTCAGCCACATGCTTCAGAGCTAGTGGGTTCAAACCTGGCCTGGGCCTGCTAAACAACAACAACAACAACAAAAATAGGTGGGTGTTGTGGCAGACGTCCGTCTTCCCAAACACTAGGGAGGCTGAGGTAAAAGAATCACTTGAAGGCAAGAGTTTGAGGTTGCTGTGAGCTATGATGCCATGGCACTCTACCAGGGGTAACAAAGTGAGACTATCTCAATTAAAAAATACATTAACTGTTAGAGATAGAAAACTGATAGAAAAATACATATCCTGTTAGACAGGATACACATGTAGACCATAGGATATCTAAAACTAGTGTTTTGATTGTCTTCACAAGCCCAACACTTCCTTCCTCTACATCTTCTAGAAAAATAGAATGTTAAGGGCATATACAGATAAATTTCCAAATCTAACCAAGATTCAATATTTTATAAACTCATGAAGAGACATTGCTTTCACGTGGGACCTCTCTTCCAGGTTAAGAGGTTTGAGAGAATTCTTTGTGTTCCATTGCCTACAGTTAAAAAAAAAATAGTAAAGTCAAATTTTTGACTTTAGTACAATTGATACATGGATAGCTATCTAACTCAAAAGGCCATTTACACTCATTTTCAAGTCTTTGCAGGAACAACTGGGAAAAATTCTCATCAGGGTTGCTCAATTGATGGGATAGAAGCCTTGCTATGGTTCCCATAATTTGGGGAAATGGTAATAGAGAATGAAGCCAAGCTAGAAGATAGAAAATACAACGCATGAAGAGACAGACTATATACTGGTGACTTTACTTAGTCTCTGCATATTGTTATTACACAGCCTTTATTTTCCCTGAAGCCTGCTTAAGTAATTTTTATGTTATTTGCAAATGAAATATTCCTATCTAACAAATTGATGCACAACTATAGTTAGTTATTATTGTAGTATGGTCTACTAGCTGTGCTGGTACTAATATTGGTCAATAAATCAGAAAGGTCTGATAGCAAATCAAAAGTTTAGTTTTTATATCTCAAACAAGAAGCAGGACAATTAATCAAAGTATGCACCTGAACTATCAGTGCAGTGTTATCATCTTAAGAGTAGTTAATTTTTTAAATTTGCATTACTTTGAATTGTTGTATTGTTATTTTTTGTTGTTATTTAAAATATGTATTTTTACTAAACAGTGGTTGAGTCTGTGAATGTAGAACCAGTGGATAGGGGAAAATTTGCTAGTGTCCTGGAACCAATACCCAGTGGATACCAGGAATGACTGTAGACATAATCTTATATCTGATTTCTTTCACTCAGCATAATTTCTGTGGGTTTCACCCATGTTGTTGTTTGTGTTGGAAATCTGTTAATTACTGAATAAAAATTTATTATATAAAAAAGAGTAGCTTATGTATGCCAACAACAAAGAAGCCTGGCAGATGAGTGATGATGAAATTGCAAAAGACATTTTTCATGGCTCATTGAGAATTAACATTTTTCCTTGCAAAACATGGTCCAGAGTCTGGAAGAAGTAGTAGATAATTGGTGCAAGTTCTGGTGGATATGGTGGATGACAGTTTCCAAGTCCAGCTTGTGTAGTTTGAGCTGTATTATTTGTGTCACAGCATTATCTTGTAAGAAAATTGGATGTTGTCTGCTGACCAGTCTCAGCTGCTCACTCACATGGGTCCTTCTCATGTTGTCCAGCTGGTTTCAGTAGACATCCACTGTAACTGACCAGGTTTCATAAAGCTGTAGCGTATACTACCCGTGCTGGACCACCAAACAGACATCATTACAATATTCACTTTTAGAATGTGTTTTAGCACTTCATCTTTATCCAACCATTGTTTTGAATACTTACACTTGTCAAAAAGAATTCCTTCTTCATCACACATAACAATATAGCATAGAAATGATTCACTTTTATGTGGTGACAGCAAACACAGGCAAGCTTTGGGTGATTTCTGATGCCCGTTTAATTCATGTGGAACTATTAAGCTTCTTAATCTTACTCATAATGTTTCAAATGGTCCAGTGTTGTTGGAATAAAGACGAAACTTGATGCTAATTCACAGGTTGGCTGAGATGGATTCACTTCCACTATAGCTTTCAGGTCATTGGTTTTTTTTGTTTTTTGTTTTTTTTTTTTTTTTATTTTATTGAATGGTAACTATGTACATTAATGCACTTCTGGGGTACAGTGTGGGGTTTTCGCATGCAATCCGAAATACTTCCATCAAACTGATCAACACAGCCTTCATGTCATTTTCTCAGTTATAGTT
>CAUYQV010030922.1:0-38211 GCA_963574575.1 Galagoides demidoff | reverse complement strand
CAAGTAACACCACAGGTATATTTTTGATAAAATGACTTCTTTTTCCTTTGGGCAGATATCCTATAGCGGGATTCCTGGATCAAATGGTAGTATGTTTCTACTTATTTGAAGAATATACATACTATTTTCCAAGGCAATTGTATGAATTTGCAATCTCACCAACGGCATAAAAGTATCCCTTTTTTCCTGCAACAATGCCAGCATCTATTCTTTCTGGACTTTTTAATAATATCAGCATCCATTGTACAACTAAGGAGATAAAAATCAAAGCTAACAGATAACCTACACAATGGGAAAGGATATTTTCATACTTTGAATCAGACAAAAGCTTGATAACCAAGATATACCAAGAACTCAAATTAATCAACATGAAAAAAGCTAACAATTCCTTATATCAATGGGCAAGAAAGATGAATAGAACCTTCTCTAAAGAAGACAAAGAAATGGTGAACAAACATGAAAAATTTGCTTATCATCCCTAATTATTAGAGAAAAGCAAATTAAAACCACCCTGAAAAATCATCTAACCCCAGGGAGAATGGCCCACGTCACAAAAACTCAAAACTGCAGATGCTGGCGTGGATGTGGAGAGAAGGGAGCACTTTTAATCTGCTGTGTGGTTCTACAAACTAACACAACCTTTTTGGAAGGACGTATGGAGAACCCACAGAGAACTCAAGCTAGACCCCTCATTTGATGCTACAATCCCATTACTGGGCATTTACCCTGAAGAAAAAAATTCCTTTTACCATAAGGACACCTTCCCTAGACTGTTTATTGTGGCTGCATTAACAATTGCCAAAATGTGGAAACAGCCTAAACACCCACCAAGCCAAGAATGGATTACCAACCATGGTATATGTGTACCATGGAATACTATTCAGCCATTAAAAATGATGGAGATGTTACACATTTTGCATTAACCTGGATGTATGTGGAACACATTATTCTTATTAAAGCATCACAAGAATGGAGAAACAAGAATCCTATATACTCAATTGTAATATGCGGACAATTAATGACCTAGTACACAGTGGGGGTGGGGAAGGGGAGAGTAGAGAGAGGGAGGAGGGAGGGGGCTGGATTGTGTGTGGTACCCCTTTTGGGGGTGGGACACAGTTCTAAGAGGGACTTTTCCTAACAAATGCAATCAATTTAACCTGATTTAAAAAACTAAAAATAAAAAGAATAGATTACTCACTCTATAAAATACTGTATCCCAGGACCCTCCCATTGTAAGGAACTTACCAGGGACACTGATAGAACTGAAAGAAACACAACTTACTAACTTACTCACCAACTGTTTTCACTGGGAAAAATAATGACAAAGAGAATTTCAGAATGGGTGAATGATAGCTATTCTGTTAGTCTATCATCCCCAGTCCATCCCCACTCTCCAGGTAACCAGGTGTGGATTAATGATTGAATCCTCAGCCCGCTGAAACCATGGTGAAAAGGCCCTACTTGGTGATCCTGTCCACACCAACATCATTGAAGGAATGACATTTGTGCCTGGATACATCACTCATGTGTGAAACCAGCCAGCAATAGGGAGTGGATGGTCCAATGACACCCAGAGAATTTCCACTGTCTTAGCCTGCAGAAACAGACTATAGCCCTGCCCCAGTCACATACCAGGAGCTGACTGGTCTATGCATGGCAGAAACTTGAGGATGAACAGTAGCAATATGGGACTGGTTAATGATTCTTTGCTTTGGACTTTTTCACCTTCCTTCTTTAATCTTAGGTGTAAGACATGATGAAGGTTGTAAAAAATGTATCCAAAAGGTAACCCAAACTAGACAAACACTCAAAATTGTGTTATTGATTTACTCTTATTATGAATATACAGGAAAGCCTGAAGGTACTTACATATATAACACCCAGTATCAGATATGTGTGCCCCTCAGTGTGCTAGCTCTTTGCTACAATCCTTCTGAACCCCCAGAGTAAACTGAATTTGCTATGTGGTATATTGATATCCCTAGAAAGAAAATATCTCGAGTTATAACAGAAGGAATACCTAAACAAATAAAAAAATTAATAACAATTTTGCTATATATACAGACATGTCATTTATATTGTTAATAACTAGAAGTTTTCCAGGGAGAAATACTATATGTTTCTGATGAATTATTTCTATGTATTTCATATTTTGTGTTGTCATGTTAAGTTTAATTCTCTCATTGTTAATGGTATACAATGGATATTTGTATATTGATTTAAAAAATAATAATAATGGTAAACATTTAAGTAAGAAAAAAAGAAAAAATAAACTTGGTTTTTAAATGTTTATGTTGTTAATTTTGTATAACACCCAAATTTAAGAAAAGTAGCATGAATAGTACAAGGAACTATATACCCTATTTTGTTTTGTCAATTACAAAAATGACATATGCCTATTGTAACACACAAAAACAATGCTGTATTGTGTCAAACAATGATCAATCTTCCATAATAAAATGCAAAAGTAAAATTAAAAAAAAATCAGTGTCCATTTTGAATACAGGTTTGACTTTCTCTTACCAGAGGCAGGGATCAGTCACCCTTGACAGTTTCCAGTTCTATCCAACTACCTCAAGTGAGAGGCCAGAGATAGGAATTTAGAGACATTTCTTCCAAGCAGACTGGGTTTCTGGCTTTCCTTACTGCTTCCTTTAAATGAATCATTCAGACATTTGCTCATGAACTTAAAGTGACCCATAATCTATTATCTCATCCTCTCTCTCTACCTAACTCTTCGTTCCTGCCACTTTGATCTTCAGAGAATGGACTGCCCTTCTGACTCATTATGCTTTCTTTGCTCAGGCTCTGTAAATGAAAATCTTTGAGGTTATTTCCTATTGTGGTGCTATAATGAATTTGTGCCTTCCATCTGAAGAATTAGGGGCTACCCACATCATATTTTCTCTGGGATAACAGGGGGACTAAAATGTCAGTCTCCTAGTGTCAGAGCAAAGGTCAGATAGGCATAAAGTGGACATAAATCAAAGGAAGACCACAAGGACATCTGCCATTATTATCCATGTAAGGGACTCCCTGGTCTCAGGTCAAAGAACTAGGCATTAGGCTGTCCTCTAGGTGAAAGAAGTATACCATGAAATATACACTGAAAATATCCATATCCGGCTGCCCTTCATTTCCTGTTAAGGCAGAGTTGTTAGCCTATTTGGTATTACAATTTCAGTTTAGCTTAGGGGCTCTCAAAACAGCAGCCTTTTAGCTCTCAGCCCAAGGATGGTAGAATCTTACTCATCTTAGACAACTGAAGAGGATTTTCAACAATCTGACTTACTAGACTCTGCCATTTATGATCTGAAGGCACAAAGCCAATTTGTTATGGTGGGAGGTGCTGGTAGAACCCAATAAAAGCATCCATAGATAGAGACTTATATTAATAGGGTTTTTTTGGCAAGAAGTATCAGATTGTTTTAGCCATCTGAAGTGGAGGTAAATATATTATCAAATACTCCAGAGCCATATTTAATAGCTTATACTACTTTGACTTCCCAGCCCAGAACATGTAGTATGTAAAAAAGTGCATATTGTTATTGTTTGTGGTATTATTATCAATAATAAGTGATTATCAAGTGCTTACTCCATATTGAATATTTTATTTTATTTATTTTACTTATTCTATCCCTTTTTTGATTAATATAAGGTAAATACAATTAGGCCATATTGCTTGCACTTGCAAGGCAAAGTCTAAGTTGTATCTATGTCACTCACACAGGAATTGTTCCATACAACCATACATTGTTCCTGCTGGGAAGGAACCCACTGACACTCCTCCCCCCTCCATTATCCTTGAATTCAACTGAGTTTTTTTCTCATGTGAACACATGGTGGTTGTTAATATACAAGTTTTAAATTAATATTGAGTACATATGATGCCTGTCCTTCCACTATTGTGATATTTTACTCAGGAGAATGTTCTAGAAATCCATCTGAGTTGTAAGAAAGAATACAAAATATCTATCTTTCTAAGGCTCAGTAGTATTCCATGGTATACATACACCACAGTTTATTATTTCATTCATGTCTCAAAGGGCACTTAAGTTGTTTCTACATCACTGAAATTGTAAATTGAGTTGCTATAAACATTTGAGTGCACATGTCCTTGTGGTAAAAATGACTCACTCTTTTGGGTAGATAACTAGCATAGGAAAGCAGGATCAAATGGAAGGCCTACTTTTATTTCTTTGAGGATTTTTCATACTTCTTTCCACAAAGCTGTACTAGTTTGTAGTTCCACCAATAGTGGAAAAGTATTCCCTTTTCTCACACTCACACCAGATATGTTGTTTTGGGACCTTGTGATGTGGGCCATTCTCACTGGGGTAAGGTAATATCTCAAAGAGGTTTTGATTTGCATTTCTCTAATATTTGAAGATGAGCATTTTTTCATGAGTCTGTTGGCCATTTGTCCTCATGAGAAAAATTTCTGTCATTCTGTTCATATCTCTCACACAGATTCTAATAGGGTTGTTTTTGCTTTCTTTCGTTTTTTTTGTTGTTGTTTATTTGCTTGAATTCTTTGTAGATTATCATTATTAGTCCTTCACTGGATTTGTAGCATGTAAATATTTTCTCCTATTCTGAAGATTTTCTCTTTCCTTTACTGATTGTGTCCTTATCTGTCCAGAAACTTTTTAACTTGATCAGTATTCATTTATTAATTATTGCTCTTGCTGTGATTACATTTGGGGTATTCTTCATAAATTCTTTCCTAAGACAATTGTTGTTAAGAGTCTTTCCTTTAGGTAGTATAGACATTTTAACAATATTGATTCTTCCCAGGCATGAGCATGGTATATTTTTCCATTTGTTAACATCTTCAGCTATTTCTTTTCTCAGGGTATCATAGTTCTCTTTATAGAGGTCTTTCACATCCTTAGATACACTCCCAGATACTTCATCTTCTTTGGCACTACTATAAAAGGAATAGGGTCCTTGATTGATTTTTTCCCTTGCCTATTGTTGGTATATATAAAGGCTACAGACTTGTGAGTGTTAATTTTGTAGCCTGAGATGTTGCTGTATTGTTGATCACTTCTAAGAGTTTTGTAGTTGATTAGCTAGGGTTTTCCAGATCCCATTTCATTGTGGGCAAGAGACATGAATAGAAACTTCTCTGATGAAGATAGGCATATGGTCTATAGACACATGAAAAAAAGCTCATCATCATTAATCATCAGAGAAATGCAAACCAAAGCTACTCTGAGATACCATCTAACTCCAGTAGGAGTAGCCCACATCACAAAATCCCAAAACCACATATGTTGGTGTGAATGTGGAGAAAAGGGAATACTCCAGCACTGCTGGTGGGAATGCAGGCTAGTACGTTCCTTTTGGAAGGAAGTTTGGAGAACACTCAGGGATCTAAATATAGATCTGCCGTTTGATCCTGCAATTCCTCTTCTAGGTGTATATCCAAAGGACCAAAAAACATTTGGCAATAAAGATATTTGCACCAGATTGTTTATTGCACCTCAATTCATAATTGCCAAGGCATGGAAGAAACCCAAGTGCCCATTGACTCATGAATGGATTAATAAATTATGCTATATGTATATCATGAAATACTATGCAGCATTAAAAAAAGAAGATTTTACCTCTTTTATGTTTACATGGATGGAGTTGGAAAATATTCTTCTTCGTAAAGTATCTTAGGAATGGAAAAACAATATCTAATGTACTCAGTACTACTGTGAAACCAATTTACAATTACTCACATGTGTATGTGAAAAATGAAACACAATTATAGCCTAGGATGAATAAGGGAAGGCAAGGGTGAGGGGAAGGTGGGGTGGGTCGATAGAGGGAGGGTTGGTAGGGGGCCCACACCTATGAAGCATATTGCAAGTACAAGTTGGATCTATCAGGTGTACAGCATAAATATCTTACTCCTGTAATTGGGTAAATGAGTTGAAGGCTATATGATTAGTAAGATGTAAGCAATGTAATTTGTACAAATAATCAACACATTGAATCCCATAATGGCATAAATGTACTTAAGATATATGTATGAATGACTTAATAAAGAAAAAAAGAGTCTTTCCTGTACTTCATTTCATATTTTTATAGTTTTTTGTCTTAGGTTTAAATCTTTTATTCATCATGAGTTAATTTTTGTTAAGTGGTGAGACATATGGGTCCAGTTTCAGCCTTTTATATGTGGCCAACAAGATCTCCCAGAACTATTTGTTAAATAGGTATTCTTTTCTCCAATGCATGCTTTGTTTACATTATCAAAGATCAGATGGTGATATGGAACTAGTTTCACCTCTATGTTTTCAATCTTATTCCACAAATCTATGTCTTTGTTTTTATGCCGATACCATGATGTTTTGATAACTATAGACTTGTTGTATAATCTGAAATCTGGTAATGTGATGTCCCCAGATTTGTTCTTATTTCATAGAATTATGTTGGCTATTTGAGATTATTTTTAGTTTCATAGAAAACATAGAACTACTTTTTTCAAGGTATTTGAGGTATGATATTGATATTTTAATGGGGATTGCATTGAATCTATAGATTACTTTGGGTAGAATAGACATTTTGACAACGTTGATTCTTCGCAGCCATGAGCATAGTATATTCTTCCATATGTTAACATTGTCTGCTATTTGTTTTCTTAGTGTTTTACTGTTTTCTCTGTGGGGTTCCTTCACATCCTTTGTTAAGTAAGTTCCAAGGTACTTCATTTTCTTTGGTGGTATTATGAAGAATATTATATCTTTGATTTGATTCTCAGCTTGTCTGTTGTTGGTGTATATGAAGGCTACTGATTTGTGAACATTGATTTTAATCCCAAGGTGTTGCTATAGTTGTTGATTACTTCCAGGTGTCTCATGGTTGAGTCCTTGGGATTTTTAAAGTGTAATATAGTATCATTAGCAAAGAGTGATAGTTTGACCCCTCCTTTCCTTATTTAGATGCACTTGATATCCTTCACTTGACTGCACTGGCTAGAATGTCTAGCACTACGTTAAATAGTAGTCATGACAGTGGCCATCCCGTTATAAGTGGAAAATATTTCAGTTTTACTAAATTTGGTATTATATTGGCTATGGATTTGTCATAGATGGCTTCTATCAGTTTAATACATGTACCTGTTTTAACTTATACCTGTTTTCTTAAGTGTTTTGTTAGAAAGGATGCTGAATTTTGTTTTTGTTTTTTTTTTTTTTTTTTTTGAGACGGAGCCTCAAGCTATCCCCCTGGGTAGAGCGCCATGGCATCACAGCTCATAGCAACCTGGGCTCAAGCGAGTCTCCTGCCTCCGCCTCCAAGGTAGCTGGGACCACAGGCGCCCGCCACAACACCTGGCCATTTTTTTGGTTGCAGCCATCATTGTTATTTGGCGGGCCCAGGCTGGGGATTCGAAACTGCCACCTTAGGTGTACGTGACTGGTGCCTTAGCCGATTGAGCCACAGGCACTGAGCCCTGAATTTTGTCAAATGCTTTTTCTGTATCTATGGAAAGCATCATATAGTCTTTGTTTTTAGTGTTTATGTGAAGTGTTGTAAATATATGCACTTGTAGAATTTAATTCTCACAAACAACCCTATGAGGTAAAGATTATTATTATTTCCAACTGAGTCTCAGGAAGGCCTACTCTGAATCACATAACTACTACCTGACAGAGTGAGGATTTAAATCTAAGTGTGACCATCTTTAGAAACTATATTCTTAGCCAATAGCCTTTACTATCACCTTTTAGTCAGATTAATTCAATCATGGCTCATGACATCCTTTGATAAATATTGCTAAAATATTTGACCAAGGCAAATTAAGCATTCTTTTCTTTGTTAAATGTTCAAGGTAAATTCATACATAGTTTGACAAAAATATGTAATTTTCTACAGAAACAAACAACCTGGGTCAATATGCCTGTGCATTTATTAATGTATCATTTTCTTATCAAGATTCTACATTATGGGATATCCCAGCCACAAAAAAAATAATCTTGAAAGGTAAATAATGTAATATTCTAAGGGGATTTTGAAATTTGACCATTGAAAGCCTTTTCCAACACTGGGAACAATACTAGAAGAGTTTGCTTATTTTATTTCACAAATATATTAATAGTAATTTGTTATACAAATGATTTTGACTATCAGGATCAAGAGGCCATAGGAGGAAATCAGATAAAACTTGTTCTTTTTTCAATCTGTGTCTTTTTGTGTCAGTGTTTAGTTACGATGGGGAAAACTAAGGTAGGTCAGAAATACAGTGTTTATATCCTTTGGGCTAAGGCATGGCATTTTTGAAAGTATATTGTCAAAATGCCAGTAGCTGGGAAAGGGGGCAAGATGGCCAACCAGAGGCAGCTTTCACCAGAAGCTCCTATCTAGAAGGAAAAAAGAATGGACTGAAATGAACTCACAGTAGTTGAAATTGGGGGCTTAACCACACTGAGAAGAAATCGAGGTGCTCAACATTACTACTGAGACAAACTGTAAGGGTGAGAAAGAGGAAGGAAGAGAATAGAGAACAGGTACAGAGAGAGTAGACTGAAGATGTCTGGTGCAGAAGGGGAAGGGAGAAACCCCCATCTGGGGGGATTGCCACAGGCTTTCTTCAAGTAGCAAATAGAGGACCTCTCACCTCATAGGTGAGTTTCAGTTTACCTGAACCTAGGAATTTCCATCTTTGGGTTTCCACCCTGCCTGGCACAAAAGTGAACAAATTATCTCTCTGCTGCCTTGAACTCATGGCCCATCTCTCCCTTCTCTCTAACTGCCAGACAGTCTGCTCCCCGTCCCCCCACCAGAGGCCTACCATACCGTCAGGCACCAGAAAGGAAAAGGAGCCCCCAACTGCTGAAGCAAGGGCTTTGAAGGCCACTTTCTCTTGCCCCATAACTGAACAGATTCTTAACTGGCCTTGGGAGGAGGGGGAGATGGGCTATGCCCCATAGCATGTCTGGTGGAACATCTGGAGGTCCTCTACATTGTGTTGTCTAGTGAGCTGAGTGTACCCCACCTGCCACTGGGAGAGGAAACTGTAGCTTGACCGCACTGGTTTGGGCATGGTATGGTTCCTCCTGGACCTACATCTTCCTGGGGGAAACCTTTCTTCTGCCCTCTGGAGTACTTCTGCCTAGTATGTGTGCCTAGCATACCCTGGGTCCCCTCCTGCTGACTTGGAGAAAGACAGACCTAGCCTCAGGCATCTCTGCCCTGGGAAGGTCCAGGAAGCAGACATCAGGTGGTAGATCCCTTCCCCTAGCAATGCCAGTGAGGGCTTCAGGGTATCCAGTCCATTGTAGCCAGGACTCCAGTGAATAACTGCAGGTTTTGAATTTACTTGCATGAGTGGAATTTGCACTGTGGGGTGGGAACAATTCATGCGGTGGGTGTATGCTGCACCTCCAGCTGCAGGTGGCAGGGGTTAGTAGGAGTTCAAATGTATTGCATCAGGGACTTCAGCAGAAAATCATGGTTCTTTTACATTTGGTAGAGGGTGGCATTATACCAGGACAGAAACAGTTCCCACAAACTAGGCAATGGCCTAAGCTTAGACACCTTACATGGAGGTCCTCAGTGCTACCTCACACAACTTGGACAAAGCAAGGCTGACTCTCAGCGAATTTAACACTGCAGCCCTGAAAGGGAGCTTTGAGAAGTGGTGTGAGAAGGACCACAGGCTTAGTGGTCTAGCTCATGTACACAGTCAGTGGTGAAGGGGTGGTGAGACTCAGATTCTGGGGCCTCCAGATCTGATCTCAGGCCAACAGTTTTAGTTGCCAAATATGTCTCTGCAGTGATGCCTGAGGGTCCCCAATTAGATTACCTCTCAGTAACTATTTAGGGAAAACCTAACATTCAAGCCGAAAAAGTATAATAAATATATAAGTAAACTAAAAATACACATGGGGAGAAAAGAGCAGAAGAACCCTGGTAGCATGAAAAATCATAGCAGATCTATTCCCCTAAGAGATTAAAGAGAACTACAACTCAAACTTTCATCCATAGAGAAATTTTTGAAATGATAGGAATAAAATTCAGAGTATAGATGGCAAATAAGATGAATGGACTTAAGAAGAAGATAAAAAGTAAAATCTAAAAGAAGTACAAAAACGCTCTCAATCATTTAGTGAAATTAAAGACAAAATCACCAAAGACTTGGATATAATCAGGAAGGATATAGCAAAGTTAAGGACTTGATGGAGGCATTTAAGGAGATTCAAAACATTGTAGAGAGCCTTAGTAAGAGTAGAATATGGAGAAGAAAGAATCTCAGACATTGAAGACAAGACTTCTGAACTAACCCAATCATTCAAATAGGTTAAAAAAAAGAGAGAGAGAGAGAATAGAGGCAGAGCTTTCCCTGAGAGAGTTATGAGACTACTCCAAAAGATCAAACATTTGAATTATAGGGATTCATGAAGGACAAGAAAATGGTCTTAAAGTCATGAAAGCTCTCCTTCCATATATACCATGATAGAGATTTACGCAGGAACTGTGAGATCTAGAAATCCAGACACTAGAGTTTTAGAACTCCAGAATAACTCATTTCAAACAAAGCAACTCCTAAACACATTATAATTAACTTTGCTAAAGTCAAAATGAAAGAGAAAAATCTGCAAGCATTCAGGCATAAGCAAATTCTTCAAACCACAATAGTGTGGTTGTATGTCTTTAAAATTCTTAAAATATATATTTTCAGCCTAGAAATTTATATCCTCTTAAACTAAGTTTCATTTTCAATGGAGAAATCAAGCAATTTACTGACATTTGAGCATTTGCCACAACAAGACCAGCTCTGCAGGAGGTAATCACACCGTTCTTTACACTGACCAGCACTATGGATTGACAACAAAGTAAATATGCCCAGAAATTAAAGACCAAAACCTAGCTTGCACAAAAGCAAGGGGTAAAACTAAGCAACACGCCTCCACAAAATAAGATGAACAAAACTCTACCATATTTATTAATCCTCTCAATAAATGTGAAAGGCTTGAATTCTCCACTGAACAGACACAGGTTAGCTGACTGGATAAAAAAACAAACAAACAAACAAACAAAAAAAAACAAGCCAAACATATACTCTCTTCAGGAAGCACATCTAACATTTATGGATAATACAAGACTCAGTATGAAAGGATGGAAAACAATATTTCAGGACATTGGGAATCAGAAGAAATCAGGGGTTGCTATCCAAATGGCAAATGCAATTGGAGTTAAACCAACAAATATAAGGAAAGACAAAGATGGACACTGATCCAGGGAATGATCAACAAGAAGGTATTTGATTCCTGAACATCTATACACCCAAACTCAAATGCTCCCATGTGTATGAAATAAACCCTAACTTATCTAAACAATATGAGATCCTGCAACTCCGTAACAGCTAGTGATTTCAATACCTTTGTGACAGAACCGGACAGAACCTCCAAGCAGAAATTGCCAAAGAAGCACTGGACTTAAACATGACCTTAGAACAAATGGGCTTAACAGACATATACAGAACATTTCATGCTAATAAAAGTGAGAGTACATTCTTCTCATCAGCCCAGGGATTATCCTCCAAAATTGATCATATTTTATTTTATGGCATAAAATTAGACCTCAAAAAATTGAAAAAGATAGAAATTATTCCTTGTATCTTCTAAGACCATCATGGAATAAAAGGAAATTCCAACAGAAATTTACAAAAGCGCATAAAGCTAAAGAAACTAAACGACCTTATGCTGAATGACAGCTGGGTCAAAGAAGAGATAAATAAGGAAATAATTAGATTTATTGAACAAAGTGACAATGAAACTACAAGCTATCAAATCATGTGTAATACTGCGAAGGCTATCAGCACCCATGGGATACAATTCTTGCACATGGTGTGGAGTATTAGTTGCCTACATCCAGGAAACAGAAGGTGCACAGTCAACAAACTAATGGATAATCTTAAAGTGCTGGAAAAGGAAAAGCAATCCCGTTCCAAACGAAGCAGGAAAAAAACAAATCCAAAAAAAAAAAAAAGATCAGAATTAAATGAAGTTAAGAACACAATAATCATTCAGAAGATCAGCAAAACAAAAAGGTGGTTTTGTGAAAAGATTAATAAAATCAATAAATCCTTGGACCTGGAAATAGAAAAGTAATATCTCTAATAACATTAATCACACATGAAAAAGGGAAAAATAACAAAAGATACCACTGACATATGAAAGATCATCAGTGATTACTACAAAAACTTTATGCCCAGAAACTTGCAAATATTTGGGAAATTGACCAATACCTAGCATCACACCACCTTCCTAAACTCAACCAGAAAGAATTAGAAATTCTAAGTGTCCATCGATCCACGAATGGATCAATAAACTGTGGTATATGTACACCATGGAATACTATGCATCCCTAAAGAAAAATAGAGACTTTACCTCCTTCGTGTTTACATGGATGGATCTGGAAAATGTGCTTCTGAGGACATTTTTGTTTGACACTGCTGAGAAGTGCTACTGGCATCCAGTGGGTAGAGGCTAGAGATGATGCTAGGTCTCGTTCAAAGCACAGGACAGTGCCACCTCAAAGACTACCCAGCCCAAATGTCCACAGTGCTGAGGGTGAGAATCCTGCCTTGGGGCCTCCTCTCCTGTGATCACCTCTCCTCCATGATGCTGTATCTTCAGCATCACCCTTTTTCTTTTAAATTGTCATTGTCTTTTTTCTTTCATTTCAGAATGTAAGGGGGAATACGTGTTTTGTTTACACACTTTGCTTTTGTACAAATTAAGTCAAAATTATACATGTAAGTGTGCCCTTCACCGAGAACGTGTGCACTGTACCCAATAGGTGTGAATTTTCCCACCACCACCATACGTGCACTTCATGTTGACTGATTAGTTCCAATTTGGTGTCAAGCACCTGTGTTTGTTTCTCCATTCTTGTGATGTTTCACTTAGAATGGTTTCCGGTTTCCTTCAGTTTGTCCAAAAAGATACTAGTTCACAGGTTTTTACGGCTGCATAGTACTCCACTATGCATAAGTATGCATATACCACATTTTATTAATCCATTCATGTATTGGTGGGCACTTGGGTTATTTCCATGTCTTTGGGATGGTGAATTGGGTTGCTATAAGCATTGGTGCACAGGTGTCCTTTTTGTAGAATGACCTTTTTTCCTTTGGCAACATACCCAGCAGTGGATTTCTGGATCAAATGGTAGAACCACTCTAAGTTCTTTGAGGTGTCTCCATACAGCTTTTCACAGAGGTTACACTAGTTTGCAGTCCCACCACCAACATGTAAGAGTTCCTTTCTCATTGCATCTGTTGTTTTGGGACGTCTTAATACAAGCCATTCTCACTGGAGTTAGGTGATATCTTATTGTGGTTTTGATTTGCATTTCCCTAGTGATTAGAAATGTTGAGCTTTTTTTCATGAGTTTGTTGGCCATTAGTATATCTTCATTTGAAAAGTTTCTATTCATGTCTTTTGCCCACATTTTAATGGGGCTGTTTGGTTGCTTCTTGCTGATTTGCTTGTAGATACTGTTTATCAGTTCTTTGTCAGATGTGTGGCATGCAAATATTTTCTCCCATTCTGTGGATTGTCTATTTGCTCTTTTGATTAGGTCCTTGGTCATGTAGAAACTTTTAATTTGATCAGGTCCCATTTATTTATTTTTGTTGTTGCTGTGATTGCTTTGGTGGTTGGAGGATCTTCTTCATGAATTCTTTGCCTAGGCCAATATCTATCAGAGTTTTTCCAAACTTTTCTTCTAGGATTCTCATAGTTTCTTGCCTTAGGTTTAAGTCTTTTATCCATTGTGAGTTAATTTTTGTGGGTGGTGAAAAGTGCAGATTCTGTTTCAGTCTTTCACACATAGCTGTCCAGTTTTCCCAGGACCATTTAGGATTAGTGTTGAGGTAATGTTAGAGTTAGGGTCAGGGACAAAACAGAGACATAGACCTATGGATCAGAACAGAGAATCCAGACAGGAACTCATCCTCGTATGCCCATCTGATTTTTGACAGAACCGATAAAACCATACACCAGGGAAAAGAATCCCTGTCCACGCTCACTTTTCACAGAACCCCTGTTCAGGTCGCACACATGTGCCATCATGCATGTGCACACACCCCCCACACACATACCCTTCCTAGCACTTATCACCTACAACAATGCAGTCCAAACTCTGCCCACTGTTTAAAGCCCTGCATCCCTTGATTCCCGTGCCTTTCCAATTTTGTTTCCCTGTTTCACTTCACTCTTCAAACTACTATCTCTACCCCAATGACTCTCAAATTTGAGTACACATCAGAACACCTGGAGGATAGGTTAAAAACACAAGTTGCTGGGCTCCGTCCCTAGAGTGTTTGGTTCAGAGGGTCTGGACAGGGGCTGCACGATTTGCATTTAAGTGACACTAAAGCTGCTTCTCCGGGAACCAGGCTTTGAGAACCACCATCCTATACCAACTGCCCTCTTCCCCTCTGATCCTATTCCCCAGCTGTTGCTCCTGTCTGGGATGCCCTCACCATCATGCCTGCATTCTGCCTTCCAGGTCTGGCCCAGTGCCCCGGCCTCCACCCAGTTATCTCTGTGTACTCTGGAAAGGATTCCTCAGCTGCTGCCTTCTCTCAGCACTGCGCACATCTCTGAAGCTACTTACCTTCTTCTTTAATTGGCAATTATTTAAATTATGGTTTACTGGTCAGACACACTCAAAAAGAGGAGCTGAAGTGGGTTTGATAGCAAAGGGCATTTACAAAGGTGTGGGCAGGAAGAAGGGGCAGTGCTGGCAAAGCTGTAACAGTGATTATTAGAAGTCGGCTACCCGAGGATGGAGGCAAGATGACAAGACAGTAAACTGAATCAAGACAGAGTCCCCTGACAGGAGCTGTGGTCTTGGGAACAGGAACACAGATGCTGCCAGAGGACAGCCTTGCAGCCGGGAAGACAGGCATGAGCACGCTGGCCTCTCTCTCCTCCAGCTCTCCCCTGTCTTGGTGGTGCCTCCCACTGGCAGAGCCCAGGAAAACATAGGGCGGAGAAGCTTCTGGAAGCAGCCCCGGCAGCCTCCCACCACTCAGAGTGGATGGAGGACACAAAGTGTATGTAGTGGGACTACTGAGGGTTTCTGGCACACAGTCTTCCTCTTCCCTTCCGAATCTCAGGGCACAGAGTCCCTGTATAGAATTGCCCCTGGCCCCACAAGCCTAGAGCCTTGTATAATATTGCTGTTATTAATAAATATTTGGTCAGTGAATCTTTTACCATTAGCTGGTGTGCATGTCTTGTGATTAATTTTCAGACATTTTATGGATTTGGCCACTCAGAATATTCTAAGAACATTCATAGTCCTGCAGGAAAACCTGTAGTCAAGGCCCTTTGCCCTGCCTGGGAAAACAGCTTGCCATGTTGCCAGCTCCACCCACCAGCTTCTCACTGATGTATCACTTTGTCCTACACAACTGAGAATATATAGATTTATCAGGCCCACAGAGAAACAGCAATTTTCTTAGGTTTCAGGTAATCAAAGAAAACACAAAGGAAAGGAATCAACAGAGATACCAACCTTTTATAAACAAATCATAACCAGACCACAAGGGGGAAACTGACCACAAAACGTACTTGCATTAGAAATGATAGTGGGTTGATCCATATAATTCTTATCAACATGTAAGAAAAACAGGCAGAGCTTGAGAGAGTGCTCTTCTGTCTGGCACTACTGGCTGCCACGTATCAAGCACTTACTCTGTGCACAGAGCTGTGCTCCGTATTTTGTGTATTTTATCTCATTCATATGCTCCTCACCACAAGCATTTGAACTACAAACCATTAGCACTTCCATTTTTCTGGATGTTGAAACTGACATACAGGGAGGTTGAGCAAATTCTCCAGGTTCTGGTAGCTGGAATGTAACTGCAGTTCTCCTTAGTCAAACTCAATTTTCACTAGATAATATAGGGATAGTTAAAAGATGAAGCACAGACCAGCACAGCCATTCAAATGGAATGACTTCACCAATGCCCACCTACCACAGCACTCTTTACAAAGCAGTGTTAGCTCACCTGGCTGCTGAGGTGCTGCTGAAGGGAAGTGCTCACTGGCCAGGTGGTGAGTGATTAATCTGTCCCTGCTGGGCCACCGCACAGCAGAACCAGGGTCAGGAGCCATAGCCACATCTATGAGTAGAAATAAGGTTGGGACTCTGGGGAGGGGTGCTTCACTTTTAGGGTACAGAGGAGGGTAGTTTCTCCAGATATAGGACAAATTCTGCTTTCACATTCCTGGCCAGACCCATCTGGGGACGGCTCCTCCTGGGGCTGGGGAGGGTGCGGCACTGGTGGGCTGACTGGCTTGGGTCAGGGCAGGCTACAGCCCTACTGCAGATGCACAGGGGTGACACAGGGCCTAGGACGCAGAGCAATGGGCAGAGCCATGTTCTCAGCTGTCTCCCTTACCAGAAGGCTTGATTCATTTGCTTCTAAGCCAGGCTTTCACCAACCTAGCCATGGCTGGCTCTGGAGGTGAGATGTTGATGCCACATGCCCTGAGGGTGGAGAGAGGTGGCAAGGGCAGAGAAGCCACCTTGCTGCCATAACCCCTGTCCCAGGCTGCAGGAGCCCATCCTGTCCCCCTGCCAGGAACCCTGGGAATTCAGGGGTCCTTTGATGCCCCCATCTGGAAGAAATATGGGGGTTGAGTACATTGTCTTCTTCCTTGTCACCTCTTCTGCTGTTGCCACTTCTGTATGTAGTAGAAGCAGCATCTGGTTCTGTGTTCAAATCCCACCTCTGCCACTTCCACACCATCTGGTCTTAAGCAAGTCACTTACATTCTCTCATCTTCCTCCTCTGTAAACACTAGGGCTTGCCTCCCAGTTCCACCATGAAATTACATCCACAGAGTGGTCTGGGGGGCTGATGCCTGACAGAACTTGACAAATACTATTCAATAGTTCCTTCCCCTTCCTCATTTGGGGCTTTAACCTCCCCCACATTTTCCTTATAGGGCATCTGTTTCTAGTTTGAGAAGAGTCAACCAGGGCCGGGCGGGGTGGTGGGGCAGGGCTCTGCTGGAGAAGAGCAGGGCCTGGGTCTACACCTGCAGACTCAGCAGCAGAAGGGAGGCCAAGTGGTGCCCAGAGGCTAGGGGAGACCCCCTCCAGGCTCTGTCACTAGAGGCAGACTGTTTAGGGGTATGGGACGGTGCATTCCACTGAGGATCCCAGAGGCAAGACAGACTTGAGTTAAAGATGAAGCAGAAGAAACTCTCTTCAGACAAGGGCAATAGTGATTATAGTGGTAATTGAATGTGGAGATCTAGTGAGGATACTATTTGGGGGATCTTAACTTATTTTTTATTCAAAGTAACATAGTAGTGCCATACCCAGGCGACTCAGGCCATAGAGTTTCTTCTGGAATATAGAGAAGGTGCCCTTAGCAGTCATGGGGATTGCTACCTAGGGAGGAGAAGGGTATGGTGCAAGTGGAGATTCTTCCAGACAGGAAAGGGAGATGGAAATTCTGCTCTGTTGTTTCTTTCTGACAGCTAGTGGAAGGGAGAGAGGCAGAGGGTGAGATGTGGTGGGTCAGACACTTGCACTGTGACTTCCCCAGTCAAACCCCAGGATGGGGCCGGGTGGGTTGTGGAGAAGTGAAGGAGAGCACCACATGTGGAGGGGCTTTCGCTCTGCCTCTGGGTTGGGACGCTAGTCGAAGACCTCCTTGTACAGTGCCATGTACATTTGCTCAGAGCAGCCACTGGGTGGCACAGTAGAGACCTGGCTGGGTGAGGTCGAGCTCCACAGCCCTCCCACAGCAGGGAGGGGACCAGAAGAGCTCATGGAGAGAGCAATGGGCTGGGATCCAGGAACCTGCCACAGTAAGGGGTGTGGGAACCCCACCATAAAGGTCACTGAGTGTTTACCTAAGCAGGGGTCCCATGGATTGTGTGTCTGAGAAGACCATATGGCACCTGCAGATGAGCAAGGGGCAACAACTGGGTCCAATCAGGCCAAGAAACAAACTTCACAGTCATCTCCACCCTCTGGGAGACAAGTCCAGAAGAGGGCGGGGGACCAGGCACCACTCTCCCCAGGGGGACATCCAAACAGTCCCATTCTCCGCCCATTGGCTGTAGCCACTGGGGGCTGTCAGGCCCTTGGTCCAGCCACGCCCCCTCTCAGCCTCAGGGCCTTTGCACCTCCCTGCTCTCCTCCCCTCAACTTCAGCTTCCTACATCTTCTCAGCTCTGCCATTTCCCTCTCTCCCATACACGCTTTTAAAATGCTAGTCATTTTATTTGGCTGTAATTTTACAATTATTTTTCAGTCCTTTGATTAACAGTTGCCTCTGCTACAAGATCATAAGCTCCATGGGGGCAGGGGCTGTGCCTGCTTTCTCTCCTCATGCCCCAGCTCACACCATAGAGCTGCAAATTATAGATCCTTAATCAGTCTTTGTTGAATGACTGGATAAAATGAGGAGCTGGACAAATGAATGGACGAATGCCTGGTTAGTTTCTCTGTGGGCCACACCTTCTCCATTTTCAGAAGATTGGGATGTGTCCAACACAAATTGCCAGGGAGGCAGGGACATAGTTGTCCAGGCTCATGCCCCTGGTGAGGGCACCTGGCCATCCCCACTCAAACTTGCTCTTCCCTTACCTCAAAGTCAGAGCAGCATTTTGTTTTTTAGGTGAATAAACTGATGATTACCAGGTCTTTGGGTTTTGTTTTTTTTTTAACTTTTCAATATGAAAATTTTTAGTATACAAGAAAAGTAAGGACAGAATATTATTTCTCGGAGAGAAAATGCTTTAAAATAAATTACAGTTCTCATCATGACAATTTACCTTCAAATACTTCAATTTGCATCTCTAAAAACTAAGGATACTTTCCTACTTAACTAAAACACTGTTATCACTCCTAACAAAATTAAATCTAATTTTCATTTTTTTTTTTTTTGAGACAGTTTCACTTTGTCACCCTTGGTAGAGTGCTATGGTGTCACAGCTCACAGCAACCTCAAACTCTTGGGCTTAAGCAATTCTCCTGCCTCAGCCTCTCAAGTTGCTGGGACTATAGGCACCTGCCACAATGCCCAGCTACTTTTTTTGTTGTTTTTGTTGTAGTTGTCATTGTTGTTTGGCAGGCCCGGGCCGGATTTGAACCCGCCAGCTCTGGTGTATGTGGCTGGTGCCTTAGCCACCTGAGCTATAAGTGCCAAGCCTAAATGTAATTTTCTTAGTGTCATCTATCTTCCTCAGTTTGTGCTGTGGAGACCAGGTCATTTATAAAGAACAGAAAATTATGTTTTTATAGTTTTGCAGGCTGGGAATTCCAAGATCAAAGTGCCAGCAGTTTTGGTGGTCTGGTGAAAGATGTTGTCTGCTTCCAAGCTGTCACTTGAATCTTGTGTCCTCCAGAGCGAAGCGCTGTGTCCTCACTCAGCAAAAGGCAATGGAGAGAAGGACCAGGCTCCCTCATCAGGCCCTTTTTTAAGTCACCTTTTTTAAGTCACCTTTTTTTAAGCTCTTATCACTACTCAGTTGCCTCCTAAAGGCTGCAACTCTTGATATTGGTGTTTTGGGGATTAAGTTTTGACATGAATTTTGGAGGGGACATGAACATTCAAACCAAAGCATCATCTCATACTCAGGCCACACTCACATTTCCCCAGTTGTCTCCAAAATGTCTTCGCCAGTTGGTCTCCTGGAGTCAGAACCTGGTTGAACTCCTCACCAGGAGCATTTGGGAATCTATCTTGAATGTCTTAATTGAGACCATATGTTTGTCATCATGGAACAGAGAGAAACAGACATCTCCCAACTACATTTCAGCAACCTCAGTCCTTTCTCAAAATTGCCTCGTGCTAGACTGTGAGCAAGTCCAGGAATGATCAACCACAGAGCCTTGATGTGCCCTGACATGGGGTCCACACATTCCAGACCAGAGGTAGCCACACAGGAAGGCCACATACCAGGCGTGCTGTAGCATATGAACAGAGAGATGAGCCACAAGGTAAACGTTGTCTTTCTCTCATGGTGAGGGGCCTGCCTGGGATATCTTGCCACCACTCCAGATGGCAATGCCTCCAGGCAGGTCCCCAATGCAACAGTGTGAGATTGACCTTCGAAAAGCTGTCCATGTGGGAAACCAAGTTCTTTGCCTGCTCTGTAGGACTCAGCACTGTCCAGTCTTTTTGCTGGAGACCTGAGGCCAGGCAGGAGGGCTGCAGACACAGGGAGGTACCACTGAAATGTTTGGGGGCGGGGGGCAGCCCTGAGGTATACACATATTACAAGCTGTTCCAAATAAGGTTTTATTTTGTTTTCACTTGATGGAAATTTTGGATTTCACATTGTCGGGAAAAATAGGACCTTGGTTTATAGTCCCCAAAGATGTAGCTGCTGAATTGATCTTTAAATGGTTCTTTTGTTTTTTCAAGTTATATACTTCCCCCCTCCAACTACTCATTTTGATTCCCTTGCCTCTACAGTTAGGGACAGATACTAGGAAATTCCACCCCAAGGATAGGGTTCCCAAACCTTCTCCCTGTGATGACATGGTTTGGTAGGAGTGATAGACATAGGATTGTGAAATTGCCCTTTATAAAAATAAAGTGTCACAAGGTGGGAACTGTGGTAGGGGCCCAAAGTCTATAAAAATATAGGCACAGTTAAAATATATTTACTATCAGCCATTGCCCCTAATTTTCTTTCTTAAAATTGCTACTCAGGAGTCACATAGCTGATGGTCATAAAGATCTTTAACTTTCTTGATTATTCTCATAGATAACGTCACCCTAGTGAAACCTAAGGCTAGTTTTTGAGTCTATCTTCTAGGCCCTGCATTCCAGTGGATCAGCTGACCTACCCAGACCAGACTCAACTGATTTTGCACCCTAACCCAAGAACTGACTCAGCACAAGAAGACAATTTCTATACCCCTGTGGTTCCTTCCTGAATCCAGCCAATGAGAGGAGACAGATTTGAAAAGTTCTTCCTGTCTCCTCATGTGGTAGCAGCAATATTAAACTCTTTCTCTGCTGTAATCCCTGCTGTCTCTGTGTACTGGCTTTCTTTTGAGCAGTGGGCAATGGACCTAGTTGGGCTGCAGTAACTGTCCCCAGTTCCTCTCTGTGCTCCACTCACCAGATGAGTACTGGGGGGGGGGGGGGGCGGGCTAGTCACAACACCCTCAAGCTAAGCCTGGGTCCTGCTTACTCTTTGGGTCAACCCCCCCTCTCCAGTATCCATGTTCTCAGGACAAAGTGACAGTCCCAGATAGGAAGGCTGTGGGAATCCAACAGGATGAACAGCCCTCTAGGCCCCTAATTTAGATGCAGACCCTGCTTTGCTATTGGGGACTATCCTGGGCACTATAAGATATTCAGCAGCATTCCTAGACTCTGCCTGCTGGACACCAGTGTGCTTCCAGATACTGCCAAATGTCTCCTGGGGGCAAAATCATGTCCAGTTGAAAACCCCTGTTCTAGGTCTTAACCAAGGGAGCCATTTGTAAAGCCAGAGAAGCACCAGAGTCATGTACAGTAGCTAAGAAGTCAGCAGTGCCTGGTGCACTCAAACCAGGCACTCTCTGTGGAAGGGAAATGTAAGGCAGCCGCGCGGGGCCAGGACAGGCGCCCCTGAGCTCCCTCTTCTTATGTCAGGGAAGTGGGGGCTATCAGGGAAGCTGTGCCGGGACTGGGCTTAGGGTCTGCAGGAAACAATACTGTCACTGAGGTGAGACTGATGGGGCATTTTCTCCCTAGAAATGCTGATCTGTGACGCATTTCTAGGTGAGCCACCTCCTGCACTCCCAGTCGCTCCTTGCTTCCCCTCCCCCAGCCCAGCACTAGGTCTTGTCCTCACACTGGACCCCTTCTCTTGCCATGGCTGGAACAATCCTGGGTTACATGTGCAGGCCCCCACTACACATACTGCTGTCACCTCCCTCTTGTTTCCCCAGAGGACCTGTAGCAAGGACAGTGCCGCGAAAGTCCTGCTTTAGGAATTTGAAGGGCCTGGGTCTGACTCTGGCCTTGGCCAGTCATCAGGCAGCTGACCCGGTCCTCTGAAATATAAAAACAGTAAATTAGAGGAAGGTGCGCAAACCCCAGATGTGCCTGGCACCTGGAGCAGTTCTGATGTGTCAGGATGGGGTTTCCTTACTTACCTTTCTTTTTCATCCAGTCGGACAATGAGGCAGCCCCTTCCCTGAGGGGCACAGGAAATAAATACCCACAGGATTGTGACCTGGTTACCTATGTCATCTGCAGATGCCACACTAAGGCCACACAGCATTGGGGTCACCACCTCCTCTCCCTGACCATCTCAGGATGCATAGCTAGCTCCAACCAGGTCTCCAAATGACCCAGGGACTGACAGCCAACTCCAGAGGAAAAAGAGGGATGGGCATGAAAGGAGGGTCTGAGGGGCTAGGGAAAAACACAGGCAGTCAAGAGCAAGTGGTTCCACTGATAATCCCTGCTAGGGGACAAGGTATGTGGGTGGCTGGTGGCCTTGAGGGATGAGGGCCAAGGCTCCCCACCAATGTGAGCACCCAGGAGGAGGAGGCCCTAGACTTCCTCCTGAGGGCCCTGCACCCATATATCCCCAGTTCCCCCCATGGATGTAGGGGTTAAACTGGGTGACTCTGAGTGGGCCATTTCACATACCCTTCCCATTTTCTTTTGGTGCTACAACAGACTTATAGTGAGAACTGCTGGGGCTTAGACCACATCCCCCTACATCCCTTGTGGTGTCGGACTCCCCAGTAAATGGGCAGTGGTTGACTGTTATTTCCACTGAGGTGAAATGAGTACGATTTCCCACAGGAGCGACATTCTCAAAGTCTTGGCCCTCCTTTCCTGGCTTCTTGCTGCCTTTCCCAGTCTCTTCTGCCATCAAAGCTACTTTTCCAGCCCACTGAAAACATCCAGGCCTCTGGGGTTTCTCATGACCAACAGGCTGCTCTCCTTCCCCTACAACTGGGGCCTCATGGTCAATCATTCCAATCACCATCACCCAGCAATCTAAACTCACCTGCCTCAGGCCTGCCCAAATCCAGGCTTCTAGCACCCCACCTACATTACTGCCTCTCTATGGCCTCACCCTTAGCCCCACTTGCCTGTTGCCACTGAGGAAGCCCCATGAATTTGCACTGTCCTTCGAGCCTCACTCCTTCCAAGCATCCCCACCAGATGCATCGACAAGTCCTCTGCCAGGCCCTCTCTCATTTTCCACAACACCTTGTAAATCTTTACCATTGTGCTCATGGTGCCAATCCCATCTCCGGCTCCACCTTTCAGTGGAGATTTTTCTTCCTCCTTCCACAAGGGAACAAAGTTAACTGAAGTAAGGAACATCAGAAGATAAGATATGCTTCAAATATAACCTCTTCTTCCCATTTTCATTGCTGTCATGTGGGGCAAGCTGCAATTGCCTCCTGCTTACAGTGCCACAGTAGCCGCCACCACAGAGCAGCCAGAGAAAACAGGTAAAAACACAAGTCAGTTTGTGTTATCCCTATGTGGAATCTGTCAAGACTTTCATACCCTAGATATGCCCAACAGTACTTCTCAATAGAAGCTCTCTGGCCCTCTGAGTAGGTAGCTCCTCAGCGTTCGGCACAAGCCCTAGCTCATAGCTGGAACTTAGTGAACACACTTTTGTTGAACCAATCCCATATCCAAGCCTTCATTCTCAATGCACCATCTTTCCATCTCACCTCTCTTTCTCTCCTTCTCTACCTGCATTCCCACACCACACTACATAGTCCATCAGAGGTGGACTCTTTGAGCCTCTGTCTTCTTCACCATATACCTGGCCATGGTCTCAAATCTCCACAGTCATTTCTAAGGCCAGATCATGAGAACACATTAAACAGATAACCAGCTAGAAAGTCCACACAGTAGGAACTCAAAAGTCTTTATTACCAATATTACTAGTGATACCAGAATTTCATCTTCAGTAGGTTCTTGGTCTCGGTAATTCAAAGAAAAAATCCACTGACCACAGATCAGTGGTAACACAGGACTTATTTACAGAAAAGAATACAAAAACACCAAAGCTCCTGGCAGGGAAAGAAAACCCAAGTCAGGAGAGAAAAGCTCTCTGTCTCTGCCTGTCTGTCTCCGGGCTCTTTGTCTAGGGGTATGTACAGTCATCTGGGGCCCTCTGTAGTTACATTTAGCAGGACTTGGTAGTGACATTTAGCATGTCTGGGACATGTCTTGGTTGTGAATGAATGGCTACAATCTCTTTAATTCCCAGGCCAAGGAAATGTGGGTTCCCTGTTCAGCCGCAAGTGCAAGGGGTGGGAAACCTAAGAAGCTGGTGTCTCCCCAGCAGTTGTCTGGCCCCTCCAACTACTGGAGCCTCCCACAGGGCCCTCCTGCCTACCCTCCAGTCCACTGGTTCCTCTGCTTGCTGCCACTGCACCAATACCACCTAGGCAGAGGCAGCCGGTCCACACAGCCCCCCGTCCCCTGGCTCTACTGAGCTGGTTGGGGTGCCACATGTCCTGTATCACTAGTACCTCAAAGAGCTGAATAACAATTTGAAAGAATACAAACAATATTGTGTGAGACAGAGCCCTACCTCACAAAGACTCTACGAAGAATACCACATACTATGTGAGACAGGCCCAACCTCAGAAAGACTCTACCATATACCAGCGGTTCTCAACCTGTAGGTTGGGACCCCTTTTTAACAAGGAAAATACATTGTGGCATTAGGAAAGTTGAGAACCACTGCCATACACTGTGTGAGATGGGCCCTACCTCAGAAAGACTCTATCAAGAATACCACATACTGTGTGAGATGGGCCCTACCTCAGAAAGACTCTACTAAGAATACCACATACTATGTGAGATGGGCCCTACCTCAGAAAGACTCTATCAAGAATACCACATATTGGCTCGGCACCTATGGCTCAAGTGGCTAAGGTGCCAGCCATGTACACCTAAGGTGGCGAGTTTGAATCCAGCCTGGGCCCACCAAACAATAATGATGGCTGCAACCAAAAAAAATAGCCAGGCATTGTGGCGGGCGCTTGTGATCCCAGCTACTTGGGAGGTGGAGGCAGGAGACTCACTTGAGCCCAAGAGTTGGAGGTTGCTGTGAGCTGTCATGCCACAGCACTCTACCCAGGTGGACAGCTTGAGGCTCTGTCTCAAAAAAAAAAAAGAAAGAAAAAAAAAGAATACCACATACTGTGTGAGATGGCTCGACCTCAGAAAGACTCTACCAAGAATACCACCTACTGTGTGTGAAAGGCTCTACCTCAGAAAGACTCCACCAAGAATACCACATACTGTGTGAGATGGGCCCTACCTCAGAAAGACTCTACCAAGAATACCACCTACTGTGTGTGAAAGGCTCTACCTCAGACTCTACCAAGAATACCACATACTGTGCAAGAAAGGCTCTACCTCGGAAAGACTCTATGATGTTACATAACATCAGTGTTGTATGAGTCATCTATTCTCTAACTATAATTCTCATAAGTAAATAAGTGTTAAAACCCAGAGGGAAAGTGACCAAGTGTCACTACATTTAACGAAAGAAGTAGTAATCTCTGTGTGTGTTTCCCAAGTACAAGCTGAACTTTGCCAGGCCAAACCATCATGCAGAAACTGACAGAAGCTCCCCCTTCTGGCTTCTGTCCATCTGCTACTTTGTCACCTTTAGCTCTTGGAAAGGGCCCCCTGATCTCCCTTGAAGTTCCTTGAGAGTTGCTTGGAGGGAAGGCTCTCAAGGTACAAAAAAGGAGCTCAAAGCACAATGTATTGAAACGAAGCTATGCTCTGGGCAGAAATAGGAGAGGGTCCCCTGCTCCCTCCTAGGCTGCTCTTTGTACAAGGGTAAGGGGCCTATACAATCTCATCTCCCAAGAACCCTGAGAGTTTGTAAGGTACTGACGAATGTGTGTTCACAGTCTGCAGTGAGTCCATGAAAGGCTGGTCCAGGAGACACATCTGATAGGCATACCCCAGGTGAACCCAGAACTGCTCATGAGAATCGGCCAGAGAGATAGTGGGCCCTCCTGTTTCTGACCTAGGTGTGGGGAAGGGCATGAGACTGTGTCTTTCTGACCAGTTCTCACGTTCTATTGATGCTGCTGGTCAGGAGATGCCAGCATCTTTAGAACTGCCATCTAGGACTTACTATTGAATCAAAGGGTCTGTCCAAGTTCTTCTAGAGGAGACTCAAGATCTGGGCTTGTGAATGTAGCACACCCCAATTACCCCCATTTTTGCAGATGTAGAGAGCTTAGTGAGGTACCTTAACTGGGTTCCTGGTGACAGTGGAACTGGACATGGTAAGTAAGTGTGCAATTCTTAGAAACCAACAAAGGGGATGGTGTGCTCAAGGGAGTCACTGAAGGTCACTTGATTGGGATCTACAGCTGCCAAATTTTCAGGTGTGCTACACAGATCCCAGGGGTGCCAAAGATGCCATCAGGAGCAGCTGCCTGCCTTTGGGGATAGGTTTGAAGGTCTCCAAAAAGGGCAATTCCTCTTCCACTACTTTTACATTGGAACTTTCATGTTAGATTTCTTTTGGAGAAAGCACTCAGTGGCTACAAGCGAATCAGAGACCCCTGGGACTAAGAAGTCTCCATGTGTGCCCATTGTAGGAAGAACAGGTTTCCACATGGAGCCAGGGGGATGTAACTTAAGTTTACACAGGGAAACAAATAGGACAGGATTGTGGCTATGTGGCCAGGTCTCTGGGAACCAGGGGAAGAAGCGTCACTAGGCAGTAGGACTGGCAGTGTGGCAAGGCCAGGTCACAGGGAGGCGTAGCTGAACTGTGGTCAGGGGTCAGGGGAGGCCGGAGGGCTCAGCAGCAAGTGAGCCAGCACACAGCTCAGTTTAGCAGCTTGCCAACTCTATCCTGCCTCTCTGGGAGCTCTTCTCTCTTCTTCCCCTTTGCCTCTTCCAACTGGTTAATTATCAGTAGGCTTTCTCATCCAAATTCCTAAAAGCACTGCCAAGGCCTGTCATCAGTTCCGGGGTCTCTTACCTGTGGTGCAATCAGGTGGCTCAGAAGATAACCGCACCCAGCCAGGGGTGCCCTGAAACTATGAGCCAAACAAAGATTCCCTGGGAAGAGCAGTAGATGATAGAGGCACCTGGGGTGTCCTGTCTGTGGGGATTCCCGCATCACAGGTGACCTGCTTGAAGGCCTTGCCAGCATTGTGCTGGGCTACTTAGTACATTCAACTACTTGCTGGCCAGGCCCTCAAAGCCTCCTTCTTCTTGATGTAGTTCCCCAAACCTATCTACCTATCAGTCTATTCCATGTGCCAATGCCTCTGTGTACAACAATTCAGCAACTGGGTAGCAGTTACCCATAAGTGGTAGTGTGGGGCCACTTTATATTTTATCTCACACAGTCATGCACTGCATGTTTCCATACACGACAGATAGCATACATGACTGTGGTCTACTAATGGAGCTGAAAAATTCTCATCACCTGGGGAAGTGGTAGCCATTACATTGTCATGATGCAACACCTTATTTTGCTATGTGTACATACACAAACACTTACTATTGTTTATGACTGCTCACAGCATTCAGTATGGTAGCATGCTGTCCAGGCTGTGGCCCAGGAGAAACAGGCTGTATGTTGCATTCCTGGGTTTGTAGTGGGCTACACCATTTAGGTGTGTGTACGTGCACTTTATGATGTTCGCACAAGGATGAAATCACCTAATGATACACTTCTCAGAACATATCCCCATCAGTGACACATGACTGTGTAATTATTTTTTTCTGATTATCAAAGTAATACGTGTTGGATGTGTGGAAGTAAAACTTTGTAGGAAAACGTAATGTAAAGAGAACAAATGCTCTCCAATTAAACCGCGTAAATTTAATGGATTTGTGAATATGTCTTCAGATTTTTTCTAAGCATTTATTTATTCTTACCTTCTAGAGGCATGGTCTCACTATGCTGCCCAAGCTGCAGTGCAGTGGCTGTTCACAGGCATGATCACACAGCACTGCAGCCTCCAGCTCCTGGCCTCAAGAAATCCTTCCATCTCAGCCTTCTGAGTAGCCAGGACAGGACTACTGCATTTAAGCATTTATTAACAATGTATGCATATGTTATAAATTCATAATAAAATGGGCTCAAACAAAATATAGTTTTGTAGCTTGGCTTTTCACATTTCAATGTATCTTAGAATTCTACATCATTTAATAGAAATCTTCAATTTTTCTAATGGGTATTAGTGATCCACCACAGTTTAAGCAATTCTTGATTGAGGGAAGTGAAGTCTTTCCCTTTGGGGGCTATTGTACACAGACTTGTGCACCTGTGTGAATGTTTTTGTAGTAGAGATTGCCAGAAAGGGGGCTAGGTTAAAGTGCATGACTCTTTTACCTTTTAACACGCACTGCCAAGTTTGGCAGGGCCACTTCTCAAAAGCTGCTTGTTGGAATCTAGCTCCCCTCCAGCTCCCTTACTATCAGGTCCAGTTGTTAATTCTCACCCTGAGTCAATCTATGGATGGGTTCAACTGATATTTAACCAAACCTATTACTATTATAAAAAATGACAGTGTGGGTTCCTTAGAAGGAGCTACTGCTGAGATAAGGAGCCAGACCAAGCTGGTCAGAACTGATGCTAAAACTCCTTATTTTTGCTTTAGAAATTGAGACTGCTTTGGTCTGAAAATATTTTGGCCACTGAAAGTGAACCAGACCGATCTTTTCAGCACTTTGCCTTTAGCAAATACTAAACCAAGAACACGGCCCTCAAATATACTTTCTGTAAGCTATTATTTTAGAATGCTAACTTTCATCAGTAACTACAGATAACTGATTTTCAAGGGCCTGGACAGAGTCAGATCTGGGTTAGCACCCAGGCTTAATGGGGGTGAAGACTGGTCATTACCCAGTAGCCTTGCTTCTCTTCCCTCCCAGCTAGTGGAACCTTAGATGGAGATATCTCCCAACACACCCTGCTACTGGGATGGCCAATGGGATGTAAAAGAAAGTTTTTGGTTGCGACTTCTGGAAGAGCACTTTAAAGATGGTTGTCTCAGCTGAAATCAACCATTTTGCCCTTCCTACCCCAAAATATAGATGTAAAGTATAGAGTTCCGGTAGTCATCGTAAATCACAAATGAACTTGAGGATGGAAGTCATCCATTAGACAGAAAGATAAAGGAACTTGGGGGCCCAGTGATAGTGGAGTCACTGTACAGGTTTTGGACAGCATCCTCCAGACTTCTGGATGCCTGTGCCATGCCAAAACTCATTAAATCAGAAATTCTGAAGGCAAAATCCAGGCATTAGTGATTTTAAAATCTCCATGGGCAATTTGAATTTGCAGCCAAACTTGAGATGCTGGTTTAGGAGAGTTTGAGTTGTGATTACTGCCAAGGTCCAAACTTGCTGGGATTGCCTGATGGGCTGTTAGGATGGGATCTCTAGAAGTCTACTTGTAGGGGATTCTCAGGAACCTTCTGGAGAACAAAATCCATGAAGGTGGCAAACACAATGGTTGAGTAACAGAAGAGAGCAATAATTCTGAGTGCGGCTCCTGTTGCCATTGGAATCTGCCTCCAACCAGACCTTGTCTGGGTCCTATGGAGAGTGATGTCCGAAAGAGCATGGTCCATGTATCTGTCAATATAACATAAAGGGGAAAAGAAAAAAAAATCCATTTCCACAGCTTAGCAGCAGCATGGCACAGCAGAAGCTGGCAGGGAACTGGGAGGGGGGACAGCTGAGAAATAGTGAACAAGCCACAGGTCAGGAAGGGGTGGGCTATGGCGCCCCATAGAACAGTGCCTGATAAGGTGGATTTGATCTCGAGCCTATAGGAGACCCCTAAGGTATTTGGGAGTGAGTGAGAAGCAGCAGCTGGAGGTCCTGCATTTACAAGGCTGAGTCCGGTGGTCCCAAAAGGCTGGTAAACTCAGGTCACCTTGCATGTTACTTAAGCAATACCTCAGGGGAAGGGAATTAGCTCTTAAAGAGCCCACGGACCACAGAGTGTCAGTCTTGAGAATACGTCTGCCCTTTTCAGAGAAATATTTAATCAGCAAAGTTTTTTGTATTAAACTTCACTCTAAATGGTAAATCCTATTTATTTTTAAAAACTGAGGAGGTAGTGGTGCTAGTAATTAAAAAAAAAAACACCACAAAGCCTCTGAAAATGGCCAAATGAATTTGCCTCTACTTGGCATTCTCAAAAGTGAAATTATCTTAATAAAATATCTTTGAAAACAGTTAAACATAAAACAAAAAAAAGTGTACTTTCAATGATCACATGTGATACACATGACAAGAAAATTCTCCCAGCCCTGATTTTTCTTACAAAAAAAAAAAAAGAATAAAAGGAGGGGGTAAAAACTCAAAACTAGACATCTCGTAAGTTCACTTTTTTTTTTTTTGAATTAGGGCAAATAAAAAAAAGAGACATCTAGATCTTATGTCCAAACAATCCTTTTGGTTTGATCCAATACTTTCTCCTTATAAGCACATTTATAAGTGCCCCAGATCTTTAAAGTGTTACAGACACACTGTTCCTCCCCTTCTTTGCCCCTACAGAGTTTGAAAGGCAAAAAATTCCTTCCTCTATCCATCAGCTCTCTGTCAAGAATGAAATATGTGAATCCTTTTTTAAATAAGTTTCTTTTTTCTTAGTTCTCTGCTTTCATCTTCAGTTTGAGAATCCCAACCCTAAAGTAAGAGTGTCCAGGGGTGTCCAACCTTCTTTCCTCTCTGTTGCACACTGGAGGAATAAGATTTGTCTTGGGGAACAAAGTAAATACACAAACAGTAATTAAGGCTGGTTAGCAAAAAAAAAAAAAAAAAAAAAAAGAAAGATCTGTGAGTACTTTTCTTGATTGTCTGACACCCACAGATAAGTAAAAAAAGTCCTCACAAAATCAGCATGTGGCCCCCGGGTTGCAGGTTGGACACTCCTGCTGTACCCATGTAGAAAGATTTAAGAATTCTTTTAATCAACTGTGAAGTGAAAGAAAATTAATTATCCAAATGATCCCCTGCAAAATTTTACTTAACCTTAGACTGAAGATGAAAAGTGTGAATTTTTAGCTGTAAATCACAAAGTAATTACTAAATATTTCAAAATGCAAAATGTATAATTCTAAGTGTCAGTTTAAATTTTCATAGCAGTGGTTCTCAGACCCCAGTGTGTGTTAGAGGCGTGGCTTGTGAAGACACAGCTTGCAGGGACCACCCAGAGTGTGGTGTGCGAGGTCTGTGGGGGCTGAGAATGTGCGTTTCTCACAAGCCCCCAGGGGTTGCTTATAGGCTAGTCTGGGCGCCACAATTTGAAGAGCACTGCTCTGCAACACATCCAGTCCCCTAAGACTTTTGCCTCACTCCATGTGGCATCCCAGGGAGAAGCCAGATGGGAGCCAGGAGACCCGTGTTCTTGACAGACTGCTCCCTGACTCCGTGGGAATTCTCAGGTCAGTCCCTGCACTTCTGCTCGGATTTGCTGAGCACCTACCATGTGCAAGGCACAGGAAAATCCTGACCTTCAAGGAGCTTTCAAATGAGTAGATAGGGTAATATTTGTACACAAATCACTACCACATTTATCAGAACATACCAGGTATTTTAAAAGAGATACAAATAACATGAGCCTCAGAAAAAGATACGGTCAAGTATAGCTAGCTGCAAGAAGGGTGACATTCTAACGCAGGTGGCTCTAGATAGAGAAAGGCTTTGAAAGATAGACAGGGCAAGAGTGTGAGGACAATGGAGAATCACCAGCCATTTCTGAGGATGGAGGCGGGATCACATGTGTCACACTGGTCAGGACTCTTCGTTGTTGTGACTGAAACTTAACTAAAATTGATTTAAACAAATAAAGAGGAACCTATTGACTTATAAAACTGAAAATTCCAGGGGTAAAGATAGAGTTTAGATACTCAAAGCAGTGCTCTCTGAGCCTGGTCCTGCTTTCAGCACTGTCCTCCTGTTCTGGCTAAATGTGTTGCTAGGCTTGAATGTGTGACACAGTTAGTTTTCAGCAGCCCCAGCCTTTCACTGGCATTACAGTGTTAATAAAAATATTGTCTCACTCCCAAAAGCCCTGACATTCACTGGAGCATCTTGGGCCACATGTCCATTCCAAATGAGGCCAAGGGACCTGAATACCCTGATTGTCCAAGCCCGGGTGACATGCAAGAGAAAGTTGGATGCTACACAGAAGAAAACCAAGAGCTACTATAGATATGAATAACACAAAACTGGGATCCCATATAAAATGAGAGGGACCCATTTTAATAACATGTCCCTCCCCACCTGTAAGGTCCTTCGTCAGAGATCTGGTGTGGCTTACAGTCTGGGAAAGCTCCCTGGCCTTCTGACCCCTCTTCTCCATATTTTCTCTTCTCACCAGCAGCAAGGTGAACTGTTCAGCTTGAGGGTGGGATGGGCATGTGCAGTGGAAAGCCGTCTCTGATGTACCTACCACCTCCAAGTGTCCCATCAGACCAGGGCAGGGTTGGTGAGGCCACTGTATGGGTCTTCTCACTTTCCAGCAGGCTCTGGTTCCTCCCTGTCCCTTGTGGGTGCTGCTGTGCACTTACAGCCAGAGTGGAAACCACTGCTGCTCTTCAGGATCCTCCTCCTGGGCCCAGTCTCACCAGGCACGAGGCTGCCTGCAGTGCCTCATGTGTGGGTTTTCTGAGGGCTGTTCCTGAAGACTGCAGCCCCTGTGCTTGCTGTATCCCCACAAATTGCTACCTCCAAGGCTGCCTTGCCCGCTTGCTCTTTGAAGGAGGAGGGGCCCCGGTGGTAGGGGCTGGCTGGAAGTAAACCTTGGCTCTGCCAGTTAAGTAGTTGTTTCCATGAAAGTAGGTGTGCGATGACAGCTGTGCCTGGCAGATGTGGCTGAATGGGGAAGGATGAAGATTAGTGTAATGGCAAAAGTCCTTTTTGGAGTGACTGGTGTTAGGTTCCAGGCTGTAGAGCAAAGAAAGTGAAGCCAAAAGCAGTTTAAAAAAAAAAGGGGGGGGGGAGAAATGGTGGGCTGGCCTACTTGGTCAACTAGAGGTCAGAGCTTGCCAAAGTTCTGCCAAAGGGAATAACAAAAGGCAGGAGAGGGGCACAGTAGTTTAAACTTTCCAGGTGTGCCAGTCTAGGCATGTGGCAAGGTCCAGGGGGCCCATGGGGGCTGCTTCCAAAATAGAAGAGAGGGAAAAGAAATTGGTCCAGAAGAGGATTCATAAAGTGGGTGTATTGGGGAGGGCCTACACAGAGAAAAATGAAGTTACTTCTTGTTTGACACTTAGTTGGGCCAAGCCCACAAGGTGCTGCCAAGTGCTTCTTGCTGCCACCTCTTGCAACGAACTGGTGACTGTTCGGGAACCACAAGGCTGAAGGGACAGCCTGCAGCCTGGGTGTGCACGGGCTGACACAAGGTGGACAGAACCCTATGCATTCCCTCCAGCAGCACCACCTACTGTCCAAAAGCCAAGCAGCCTTTTGGAGGTCATGGGGGTGGTTGGCCCCACTGGCTGTGCCTTAAGGACAGATGCTCCTCTGACAGGGGCATTAACCAGGTGCACATCTGACCTGTGGGGACGCGAGGCCCACTGGAGATGTTGGAGGGCAGCCACATCTGCAGCCTCAGCATGCTGCATCCTGCTGCTCTCGAGGTCCAGCCTGATCAAGGTCAGCTGGGTGGGAAGACATCATTAGAGAGAACACGCAGTTTGCATTTTTGCAATTATTAGATTAACTGATTCTTTAATTGGTCTGAATTCAGATACCTTGTCATACACTGCCTGAGCATTCTAATAGATATACAAACAGCAACAATTATTATTTTTACTATACTGGACATGATTTATAGGTATTGTGTCTTAACAGATTATTTCAATTACTACTCCCAACAATTCCTTACATATGGGGAATTACCTCCCACCTAATATATGTGAGGTTTTAAGAGACCCCAAGTCAGCAAGGAGTGACAGAAGCCACTCCTAAGAAGGCTCCTAAGGAACTCCTGTGCCTGATCCCATGTTACACAGTACAACAGTATCAGTGTTCTATGGTTCAACTGAAATGCTTTTCTTTTCTTTTCTTTTTTTTTTTTTTGAAACGGAGCCTCAAGCTATCCCCCTGGGTAGAGTGCCATGGCATCACACCTCATAGCAACCTTCAACTCCTGGGCTCAGGCGAGTCTCCTGCCTCCGCCTCCCAAGTAGCTGGGACCACAGGTGCCCGCCACAACGCCGGGGCATTTTTTGGTTGCAGCCATCATCGTTGTTTGGCAGGTCCAGGCTGGGGATTCGAACCTGCCACCTTAGGTGTACGTGGCTGGCGCCTTAGCCGATTGAGCCACAGGCGCCAAGCCTGAAATGCTTTTCTAAAAAAGATAACAGAAGCAAATTTTTGGAAAACTTCTATAAATGGTCATTTGAAAATCAATTAAGCAAAAATTCAAGATCAGTGATTTTGCAAAAAGGTAAAAGTTGCAGCTGTGGTAAAAAGGCTTTTAAAATTGGATATTAAAGGTTAATTCCTTCAGAGAGATCACAGTGAAGTCTGCGACAGTAGAGTTAAAGCTGTTCCACCTGTCGTCATGAACTCGAATCACACAAAATAGTCTCAGGCAGGCCCAAAGACCTGGCAGAGACGCACAAAACCCACAGTCCAACTCTCAAATCCCAAGCCCAGTATGCGAGGGTGGCGAGGGTACGGAAGGGGTCCTGCCATTGAACAGAATTGCTTGGCTGTCTGGAATTTTCTCAGGAAGATTGGAAGGCCCAGAGGACCTGTGGGCTGGTAAGAAACCCCTTCCCCATTATTCGCAATCAAGTCTCTGCCCCTTCAAACTTTACTGAGGGATGTTGAATTTGGGAGGGTCTTGGTCCTGCCCTATCTGTCTTTTTGAGAACTGCCACCTCTGTTCTGCCCCCACTCCCTCTCCCATCTTCTCTGGTAGGAGCTACCTTGACCTTCTAAAGGCTGCTATAAATAGCTCTGCCTGGGACCTGCAGGGTGGATGTGCTACAGCACAAAATCCTCTACTCTTCATTCCAGAAACCCTCGAAGATGCCTCTGTGCTACAGGCTTTGTACATGTGACAGCAGGATCAAAAGATGGTCTCAGCACTAGCATGGTCTGTTTCTGTTTCATGTGGTCAGGTCGACATTTATAATCTTGATTTCAGAACTTTATTTAAATTCTTATCTGTGATTATTTTCAATAAATTTCTAGCTTAGAAAGTTTAAAATGCTCTTTGCCTTAATAAGAAAGGATAAGCTTCACTACTTGACAATGGAAGACTCTAATTCCCAATATAATAATCTATTTACCCAAAGAAGTCTGGGCACTGAGGCAAGCTGTCCATCACTTTGAGCCTTATTTGGTTTTTCTACAATAGGAGAAAAAGAACGTTTCACATCCAGATCCCTGTTTTCAGCTCCAAGAACACCAGTTAACCTAATCTCTGAAATCAATTATTTTTCTAAACTTATTGTTCAGTAAACCTGAGCCAGTCTAGGTAACGATTTTGAATCTTGGACTTTAGTAACTTACCTAAGTTTGAGGCACAGAATATAACACAGATGTCCCCAAGTCCTCCCCTCCTGTGCCACAGTGAACATTCAGCTTCTTTTATGAGTTCTCTGATCCTCACAGAAACTAGGCAACAATCATGGGAAGCCCTGTGTGACACACACTTGGAGTGGGGCTAACCAAGACATTCAGCTGAATGAGAAATGGGCCAGGCCCTGACGAATTCCCTTATCTCTATGTCATACAGAAGATGTGAGGAACAAATACATGTAGAAAAGTCCCTGACCCACAAAAGACCACTAATAAATGGCAGCCATCTTTGCTCCACTCTCCACTGCCAGGCATTCTTCCCATGGTCACAACAGAGAAGGTACTTCCCCTCCAGTCTATAGAAACTTGACATGAACAGGCCTCTCAGAGCTTCCAAGTCTGAGTGCAATGGTGCTGGTGCTCTGGGTGTTTGCAGCTCATTCTGCAGCAGAGTCCTGGAGTCCAGGCCCCTCCTATCCTTTTCTCCACTCACCCACCTATGCTGCAGGGCCGGCTGGGAAAACGGATGGTATTGGTGTTGCCTATACTGTCCCGAATAGAAGGACAGCTGCTTCTGGACATCAATGCAAAGAAATTCTCCAGGAGTTAGGGTCCTGGTTTTGTGGCTTCCTTAAACCAGCCTTCCTCAGCACCTCTGAAGCCTGTCTATAAATGCTTACAAAGGCCAGCCCCTCTGTAAGGACAGGAGACCCTTCCTTCTACTCGGGGGCTGATAGAATTTTGGTTGATTTCCCTTGAATTCAACAAACTGAGGCTAGGACACAGTTTTACTGTGCTGTTACAGATGGGGATAGGGTTTCAATGACTTTGGCATCATCTGAAATTACACAATAAGGCAGATTATTTAGCTGGTGGATTAGCCATAATATATCCCTTAACTTGTTTCTTTGAGGTTATGGAGAGGAAAGAGCGACAATGTGTCAACCTACCATTCCATTTCCTCCACAGCAGCAAATCTGGCAGGGCCCAACACTACTGCAGAAAGAGTAACTCTAACTCTTTCTGGTTTATGCCTCTTTTCTCTATTAAATGCAAAATTTGCTGATAAAGGGTAGAGTTTAATGACATGTTTTATGGCGTGTCTGGCAGTTTAAATGAAAGCTATAAACCAAAGTGCTAGGTTCCTAGGTTATCAAAATTTTCAAATAAATAGATGGTCTAACTCCCCTAAATTAATTTATATACTATTATTTGTTAAATATAAACAGTGAGTTATCTAGCAACATTTTTCACAAAGTCTAGGTCAGTTAGACTTGACCAACTATGCCAGGGCTCTAAAGATTTAAAAATAAAATGTCTACAACTAGTATTAAAAATGACCTGGCTTATTAAGAAAACCCATTAAAAACATTTCAAAAACAAAGTCTGGTCCAATAATTTTATATTATAAAAAGGAATCCCTTTAAGTGACTATAAAAATTGTTATGCAATATTAAAAATTATAAAATCTATTTTTGACTGAATTGCTTTGTTCCTTAAATGGGGATGACCCTGAATGAGGCAACTGAGATTTAAAATATTCACAATAAAGGCAATAACTTCATGCACATTAGCTAATATCCTTTCATTAAGGCTAAGAGGAAACAGCAAAGGAAATCATAGAAATTTACCTTTTTTTAAAGAAAAAGATACAGGGATAACTTTCACTCACACTTGTTTAAACAGAGGTGATAAAAATTTCTGAGTGTGAAAGCAGCAAGGTAAAGGCTAACTATTGAACATGACACTGTTTTGTTGAACAACATCGTAAGATGGATAAGCTGAGACAGTGAGTTGGTTTAACTAAAAAACGGCTGCTTGCTCAGATATGCAGACTCTCCAAACATTAGACGCTGTGATTCAGAGACTAAACGTGAGACGCTTCCAATCAGAAAGTGATGCCAGTTCTACGTGGAGGAAGTACTTAGAAAAGTGACACTGATGACAGGCAGTCAGTCAGCAGAGAGGATACTGTAGGGCTGCACATCACACCCACTGCACTGTATGTGTGCCCCTGACCACATATCTTAGTGCTGGGGGTCAAACACAGGGCAGTAATAGATCACTATTGTAATATTTATAACTTCTTATCTCAAACTAAATCAACTAAAAAAGCACTTTGAAAATGTGTTCCCTAACATTCTTTTAAAAATATTTCTGGGCGGCACCTGTGGCTCAAAGGAGTAGGGCACCGGCCCCATATGCCAGAGCTGGCAGGTTTAAACCCAGCCCCAGACAGAAACTGCAAAAAAAAAAAATATCCATGGGGCCAGGCATGGTGGCACATGCCTACAAATCTAGCACTTTAGGAGGTTGAGGTGGGAGGATCACTTGAGGCCAAGAGTTTAAGATTAGCCTACGCAACATAGAGAGACCCTATCTCTACAAAATTTTTTTTTTTTTTTTTGAGACGGAGCCTTAAGCTATCCCCCTGGGTAGAGTGCCATCAGACCTCATAGCAACCTCCAACTCCTAGGCTCAAGCGAGTCTCCTGCCTCTGCCTCCCAAGTAGCTGGGACCACAGGCGCCCACTATAACGTCCAGCCATTTTTTGGTTGCAGCCATCATTGTTGTTTGGTGGGCCCGGGCTGGGGATTCGAACCCGCCACCTTAGGTGTACGCGGCTGGTGCCTTAGCCGATTGAGCCACAGGCGCCGAGCCTACAAAAATTTTTTAAAAATTAG
>CAUYQV010030921.1:0-30239 GCA_963574575.1 Galagoides demidoff | reverse complement strand
GGCATCACAGCTCATAGCAACCTCCAACTCCTGGGCTCAAGCGAGTCTCCTGCCTCTGCCTCCCAAGTAGCTGGGACCACAGGCGCCCGCCACAACGCCTGGCCATTTTTTGGTTGCAGCCATCATTGTTGTTTGGTGGGTCCGGGCTGGGGATTCAAACCCACCACCTTAGGTGTATGTGGCTGGTGCCCTAGCCGATTGAGCCACAGGCGCCGAGCCTGGACATAGGGTCTTTAAAGAGGTGATTAATTTAAAGTGAGGTCATGAAGTAGGCTGTGTCCTTATAATAAGAGAGGATAATGACAGAGACTTACTATGTCATAGTACTATGTAGTACTATGTATGTGTAGTACTATGTCATAGACTTACTATGTAAGACCAGGCAAAGACACAGGGAGAAGACGGTTGTCTGCAGGGCAAGGAGAAGGGAATAGATGTTTGTTTTGTCTCATAGCCCTCAGAAAACACCAGCCCTGCTGATATCTGGATCTTGGACTTCCAGCCTCCAGAACTGTGAGAAATATATCTCTGTTGTTTAAGCCACCTGGTCCAGGGCTCTTTGTTCTGGCAACTGGAGCTGAGTAATGCCCGGGTGTGAAGCCACGGTGAGCATCCTCTTCCCCAGGGGCTCACTCAGGCCAGTCCCTGAACTCACCAGACAGGAGATCGTCTCCCAGCTGCAGCAATCAGCCCGGGGTCCTCTTCACCCCCCAGCTCTCTATGGAAGATAACACCTTTGCTGGGGGAGGGCAGCCCTGTCCAGAGCAGCCTGTGTCTCTGAGGACCCCCTTGTGACTCCCACAGACTGACAGAGCAGCTATCAGGACTTCCATGATCTCTAGGGTCCCTCCTGCTCTGCTTCCCAACAGACACCACAGCTCGCAGACCAGCCACCTGAAGGGTGTCAGCAGAGGCCTTGGGTAGGGAGTGCTTCTGGGTCCCCCAAGGCCTGCTAGGAGGCCCACAGCTGACAGGCCTCTATCCCAGTCCAGAAGAAGAATGTGCTCAAAACCAGGTGAGGGAGGCATCGTCCCACCAAAGTCTGACAGGAAAACTCCCTCTCTAGTTATCACGAGGCTTCCAAGGCAGAGAGTAATCACTCTGGCCTGGATCCTGAGACGCTGCTCTAGCAGTGAGTGTGGGACTCTTGACTGTAGACCCCTGGCACCAACCTAAAGCCTCATGAGACTGCAAGGCCTGCAGCTCATGCCGAAGAGCCATATCTGCCTATGGCCCTCCTAAGTTGGGGGAAATGTTCTTCTCTGCTTTGAGTAAGACTGGTTTGTGAGCCGTGACCCCACCCACAAAGAAAGTAGGTTTGGGTGGAGCCCTGCAGGCAGACCTGTCATGTGGGCCAGGCTTATTGGTGGCTACTGAGCACGAGGATGGGAACATGCTCTGTGCCATCAGAGCAGCCCAGAGAGACAGCAAGGGCCACTATCTTTAGATAAAAAAGCAACAAGATCTGAAGGCTTCTCATGTCCCCATATGTCTGTGGGAGTCAGGACTATTCCCTTGAGGTGGCATTGGGGAGAAGATGCTCAGGCACAAAGAGACGTCCAAGCACCCATTTCTTCTCCATTCCCCAAAACAGGGTTAAAGAACCAGCAAGAAAGAGAAGAAACACGGGAAAGCCAGTGGAGGCCGTTAGGGTGTTCTGCAATGGAGAGGACCTAAGGCAAGATGTTGGGGAAGCCATCAGACAGTCTGACACGTGTCGGGATAAGGGGGAGGTCTGGGGAGGAGGAGGGAATGCTGGAGACCAGAGGCACTGGTCTCTAAGTGAGTGTGGAGATTCAAGGTTCTGGAGATGGGGAATAAAGAGACCCAAAGACACATCAGAGAATCCTATGGATGAAGTTTCTTCTTCTTCTCATTATTTTATTTGCACATTTTTATTATTTAATCTTCACAGAGTAAAATTCACTCTCTTTGGGATATACATTCCATGGGTTTTATCACATGCATAGATTCTTAGAGCTACCACCACAACCAAGATATGAAGAGCTAGGCACTCCCGAGAACTCCCTCCCCTAGTCCAGTCAACTGATGTGTTCTCTGTCTCTACTGCTTTGCCTTTTTCGAAGTGTCTTATTCCAGTCTTGCCCATACGTATAACGTCTGTATGCACATGATGTACAAGTGGGATTATACAGTGTGTGATCTTTTTGAGACAGCCCTTTTTCACTTAGCAAAACACATTTGAGATCTATCTGAGTTGCTGCATGAATCAAGAATTCGTTCTTTTTTTTTTTTTTCTTGAGACAGAGTCTCACTATGACACCCTTGGCAGCATGCCTTGGTGTCACAGCAACCTCAAACTCTTGGACTTAAGAGATTCTCTTGCCTCAGCCTCCCAAGCAGCTGGGACTACAGGCGCCCACCACAATACCCGGCTATCTTTTTGTTGTAGATGTCATTGTTTGGCAGGCCCAGGCTGGGCTCGAACTTGCCAGCTCAGGTGTATGTGGCTAGCGCCCTAGCCACTGAGCCACAGGTGCTGAGCCAAGCATTCATTCATTTTCATTGCTGAGTACTGTCCCTTTGTGCAGACGGGCTCCCGTTTATTTATCTACTCACTTTTTGAAGCCCACCGGGTTGTTTTACAGTTTGAGGTCATTACTCATACTGTTTAGTATGAATAATGCTGTTAAAAACATCCGTGTATAGGTTTTTATGTGAACATCAATGTTCATTTCTCTACTATAAACACCTAGTTGTGGGATTTCTGGGTATTATGGCAGGCCTGTGTTTAGCGTCATAAGAAATTGCCAAACTATTAGGCAGAGCTGCTATGCCCTGCTGGGTCCCCACCAGCAGTGGATGAGAGTTCCCGCTGTTCTCATTCCCAGCAGCACTCATATGGCCAGCACTTTATTGTTTCAGCATTCTAACAGGTGTGTGGTAGTAGCTCGTTGTGGCTTTAATTTGCCTTTTCCTGATGACTAAGGACGTTTCATGTATTTATTTGCCATCTGTCTATTTTCGGTGAAGTATTGGTTCAAGTATTTTGCCCGTTTTTAATCCGGTTGTTTGTTTTCTTGTTGTTGAGGTTTTTTGTGTTTTAGAGACAGGGTCTTCCTATGTCACCTCAGCTAGTCTCGTACTCCTAGCCTCAAGCAACCCTCCCAAGGTGCCAGGATTACAGGTGTGAGCCATGCACCCAGACTTGCTGATGCGTTTTGAGAGTTCTGTTTTGTTTTTAAAGTGATGGGTTTTATTCTATCACCCAGGCTCGAGTGCAGTAGCACAATCATAGCTCACATCAACCATAAACTCCTGGGCTCAAGTAATCCTCTTGCCTCAGCCTCCCGAGTAACTGGGCCTACATGTGGGCACCAGCATGCCTGGCTAATTTCTTTTATTTTTTGTCTAGACAGTCTCACTATGTTTCCTGGGCTGGTCTCAAACTAGTGAGTTCTGAGAGTTCCTCACATTATTCGTATTTAAGTCCTCCACTATATATGGGTATGCAAGTATCTTCTCCTTGCCTGTCGTTTATCAGAGGTGCTCCTAAAGTAAGCCTGGCGCATCACTTGCTTCACTCTTCTCACAGCCTTCCATTGGTTCCCAGCATGCGCACAACGGGACTCCCCCCTCCCCTCCAGACTCCCAAAAGCTGCCCCCTTCCTCCCTCTCCTGCCTTTGGGCCTGCCATGCCCTGTCCTGCCTCCAGACATTGGTCCTGCCCTGAGCTCTACTCTCAGCTTCTGCGTGGCTATTCTCTCCCCACACTCCAGCTCTCGCCTCCAACATCCCATTCCCAGAGAGCCACTCCAGGGCCCCCTTACCGAGCAGCCTCCTCCAGTTATCCTGATCTGCTGATTTCTTCCTTACAACTTGCCAAATTGATAATTATCTTCCCCTTGTTTTTGTTTTTGTTTGCAGTTTTTGGCCAGGGCTGGGCTTGAACCCACCACCTCTGGCATATGCGGCCAGCACCCTACACCCTGAACCAGAGGCACCACCCTCTTCTCTTTGTTTGTTCATTGTCGTCCATCTCCTTTCAGAAAGCAAGTTCCAAGGGACTGCATCTAGTATGTAGCAGGGGCTCCCTAAATATCTGCTGAATCAATAGCACAGTCTAGTTACCAATCTGAGCTGAACTCGGAGCCAGTATGCTGCCCCTCCCACCTGGGAAAGGACGCTTCTCTTACCCAGTGCATCTGGAGAGAAGGATGAGGAGGCAAGTGAGAATGACAGCCTCCCACATCCTAGGCCAGGGGTCCTCAAACTTTTTAAACAGGGGCCAGTTCATTGTCCCTCAGACCGCTGGAGGGCCGGACTGCGGGCCCTGGGACAAGTCGGCTGCTAAACAGGACAGGCAGTGGTGGCAAAAACACCCGGCGGGCCGGATAAATGTCCTTGGCAGGCTGCATGTGGCCCACGGGCCGTAGTTTGAGGACGCCGACCTAGGCCATCTGCAACCTCAGCTACCCTTGAATTTTCCACACTAATGAGGGAGCGAGAATCACTGAAATCCACAGATAATCCCCAAAATTCATTTCAACTGTCTGTGTTAACCTCCTCCCAAGCTCCATTTTCCTTTGCCCCAGCAGTTGCTAACCAGGCACAAAAGAATACATGTTTCAAGTTGCACAGCCTGGCCTTGCCCTGCCACTCTCAGATCAAGGTGCAGACAGCAGGAAGTGGAAAAGGGAGGGAGCCCGTAATCCCAACCTGGGTTATTTGACCCTCCGTGATCTAGTTAACGATAGTCTTCCAGCACCTGTTTTACAGCTGAGACAAAGGTCCTGCAAATGGTTTCCAGAGAGAGAATGTGTGCGTTTCCTACAGGCTTGGGGCAGGAAGGCTGGACAGTGCAGTGGGGGAGAAGTCACAGGACATTTGAGAGCCAGCTCTGGCCTCACATCCAGCTCCAAGCCCTAGTCCAGTCAGGCAGTCCCCAAGGTGCCACCTTGTCTTTCTCAGTTAATACTTTTAAAACCACATCCGAATGCACACAACCTGTCTCTACCTCTCCAAGCTGGGCCTCCATAAACAGCTGCCAGGTACATCTCTCCCTTTTCTCACTTTTGTTCCCAAAGCACGCAATCTTCATTGAGAGAGTGTGATGGAGCAGGGCACCACACTGTCTGTGCCCAGCCTAATCCTGTGGGAAGTGACCACAAAATCCACACCGGGCTAAGCCCTTCAAGCAAGAGGGGCCAGTTCTTCCAAAGATCACCACTAATGGAAAGACTAAGACAATCAAAGAGCCAAAGGAGAGGGTCCTGCTTGTTCTGTTTTCTTAGACCTGCTCATACAATCATGACAGCTAATGTGTAAGGAGTGGGACGTCCTCTACATTGTGTAATCTGTACCCTAACCCAAGGAGGGAGAGGGGCTAGTATCCCTATCCTCAGATGAGGAAAATAAAACTCCAAAGGTTAAGTGTCCTGCCCAGAGGTGGAACCCGAAACACCGTCTGAATAAGTTCCATGCTTTTGAAAGCTATTCATCCCAAGACTGTCAGATGGGGTCCACATAGCGCTATCCTGGCAGCAAAAGCCAAAAAGTCACTATCTATTTCCCAAGCAAAATGTTCTTAACACCTCAGCTACCAAACCTGGAGCCCCCATTATTATCTTGGGGGGCTCAAACATCAGAAGTACTTTCTGCTCAAGGATCCTAGAGGTCCTTCCTGAAGGTCCGTATGGCATCTGGAGTGAAAGCAGGCCTGAAAGATGAGGGCACCCACATGCAGGGAGGTGACAACACTGGTCAGGAATACCTGGCGGATGAGCTGCAGGGCTGGGCCCCAAAGTCCCTGTTTGGCATAGTGCATCACGTGGGCAAGTCACAAGATCTGAAGCTCTCCTCATGGGCAATGACCTTGAAATAAAACCACCTCCACCTGATTTTACCAGTTTTTCTGAGTCACCCATCACCAACTTCATCTCTACAGGGAACTGTCCTATTGTAACAAGGACCCATAAGATTTTGACTAAGAAGAGCATGCGGAATGTGAATGTCAAACTGGAAGGGACTCAGAAACAAGGAATCTGAATATAATTCCACAGACAAGGCGACTGAAATGGAGAGATCTCAGGAGATGTGCCTGATACCCTGGGGACTTGAAACACGGAGCCAAATCTATAGACAGACGGAGGTATGGCTTGTTTTGTTTTTTTTTTCTCTTTTGAGACAGTCTCACTCTGTTGCCCAGGTTACAGCACCATGGCATCAGCCTAGCTCACAGCAACCTCAAAGTCCTGGGTTCAAGTGATCCTCCTGCCTCCCAAGTAGCTGGGGCTATAGGTGTGCACCACCATGCCTGGCTAATTTTTCTGTTTTTAGTAAAGACAGGGACTCACTTTGCTCAGGCTGGTCTCAAATTCCTGAGGTCAAGGGATCCTCCCACCTCAGCCTCCCAGAGGGCTGGGATTACAGGCATGAGCCACTGCATCTGGCCAGTAGACAGAGATTTTGATGCCCACATCCCAGGTAACAAGGCTAAGATGCACCAGCATAGGTCTCTGGGAATTTCTTCCCCCACTGCAGGGTCTAAGGCAGGGGTCCTCAAACTTTTTAAACAGGGGGCCAGTTCACTGTCCCTCAGACCGTTGGAGGGCCAGACTGTGGGCCCCGGGACGAGTCGGCTGCTAAGCAGGACAGGCAGCAGTGGCAAAAACACCCGGCGGGCCAGATAAATGTCCTAGGCGGGCTGTAGGTTGAGGATGCCTGGTCTAAGGCATCGGTTTTCCTCACCCAGTAGGTGCTGGGCTTCCCTCAACATAATGGAGGCCACTCCTTGGGTCGGTGTCTTTGTCCTCAAAGCTGGGAATGCTCTAACCACCAACAACCTTCCTGCCCCAGGTTACCAGCCCTCTTCCCTGTACCTCCCCCACCAAAGGACAGGAAATGAAAATGTGACAAGGGACCCCCCAAATGAAAGGGTATTCCTGAGGCTTTTGCAGAGTATATGGATACCGCCTCAGAGTCAGGAAAGACAGGAGGGGTGGGAGTCCCAAACACTTTGACGTGTTGTGATTAAACCTTCAAATAATCAAATCTAAATGTACACAGGTGCAGGCACATGCATACACTATGTGGCAGTGACGACTGATGACTCATGCCCTGACCTGGACCTTGTGGCATCAGGCTGCACTGTTAAGCTCCCAGATTTACAAATGTAAACACCCGTGCCCCCCAACTTGAGTTTTACTGAGAGAGTCATAAAAATATTTAAATTCATTGATTATAAATCTCTCCCCTCAAAACAATAAGTTCTGGGGCCCAGGCCACCTGTGCGTCTTCCTTTAATCAACATCTCCAAGAGCAACTCACCATCTCCGTTTCATATTCTCTGCTTTCTGTAGCCTTGGCTACACATTAGAATCACCTGGGGAGCCTTTCCAGTTCCCAACACCCAGGACTCATCTGGACCCGTTAATTAAACCCGCATCTCTGCAGGTGGTCCCTGGGAGGAGTATTTTTAACTCTCCCCAGGTGATTCCATAGTACAGCAAAGAATGAGAATCAGCCCAAGTTAGAGATAAACGATGCTGATGATGGCCACCAACTAAAAGTTGAGAATCAAGAATGAGAAAGATGGGCCCTGCCCCCCTGCACACAAAGTGGTCCAAAAGAGCCCGAGGGGGCAGGACTGAGGCCCTTGGTTCCTCCCACTTCCCACCCGTGGGCAGAGCTGCCAGGAGAAATAAAGGGTGGATGGGAGTGCAGGAATGTACTGGCAGACAGTAAAGACTGTTAGATGGTGAGGACAGTTGATGCTCTGCCCTGCTCATGCCTGAGTCTCTGGGACACAGGCACCTTCTAAGCAGCCTTCTTTCAGCACATTGTTAACTGTAGGCTGCTCAGTGAGATGGAACGCAAGCCCTTTGTATGGGGATGCTAGAGGCGGTGCTTAATTTCTTAATTCTCATCGCAATTCCGTTCACGGGAGACTCCCGGAATGTCTTTATCCATCACAGATGGTTTGGGAAAATGATAAATTAATATTGTTATCAATGGAGGCATGGCTCAAATGTTTAAAGAGCAATGTCTTCGTTGCTGGCTCCAAAAAGAGAGAGCCCCCAAAGTCCATAAAGAAGACAAATGGTAAACAAAACCTCCTATCCTCTGACAGATTCCAGGACGAGTATCATTCACAAACCATTCTAGGCAGAAAAGGGAGAAATTTATCTCATCTGACTTTGTATAGGACAACAGCCCATGCCATAATGAGGCCGTCCCAGTGCTGTGAAATTGTGTTGAATAGCTGGAGAGTGCAGCCGCCTGTTCCCTGGGCATGTTTATTACAGCCTTTTGTATGCACCAACCCTGCCAGCCCTGGTCTGCTTCTAAACTAGGGGAGGGGAAAAAGAACCCAACAAATTTGTTGCTATGAAACTTCCCAAATGGGAGACTACATAATAACTTTTGGAATCTAATGCTCTTGCCCCAAGCTCTTCTTGTCTGCATCTACCCCTGCTCTAAACTGAGTGAGGTCCTGAGCCAGCCAATCGCCAGCAGTGCATGGGTGGCCTCGGCACCCTGCCTGTGCCCCTCCCAGGCCCTGAGAAGTCAAGCTAAAGAGGGTACTGATGGCCAGTCCCAAGCTAACTTGGGAGTCAACCCCCACTCCTTGTCCCTGTTGCCCTATAAAATTTACCAGAAAGCAAGGGTGTGCAGCCCTCACCTGAAGGCCTATGGTGGGCTCCCCAAGGTGGGTCTCAGGACCTAGGTGGCACCATACCTATAAGATTTTGGAAGCTGCTGTAAGCAAACCAGCAAAGATCAAAATGCTGGGGCCAAAATGCTTCCACCCAAGGAACCATTTCCTGGAACCATCTGGCCCTGGGAAGACAAGGCAGAAGAATCCTAGGGAGGTGGTGGAAGGGAGTGGTCAAGGGACCGCCATGTGAAGCTCTCAAGAGCACATGTTCTCTGCCAGCATCTGAACTTCTCCTAAAGCTAGTTAAGATCTCACAGTCTCTTTTCGCTGGGAAGTGCACCTTAAGGGAATTAAGGATTCGAAGATCCCATATCCCCTAAGGAAGTGACACCAGAAAAGGGAAGAGCTGAGAGGAAAAGGTCCAGAACTTTCAAGAGATACCTTTCCTCATCAATCAGATGGCCGGACTTCTCAGCTCATGTTTTTTGCTCATCAATTGGAGAGAAGATCTCTTCTCACCAGCAGTGAAGCAGAGTGCTTCAGGCAACATTTTTCCTCACCAATCAGGAGGCAGGATCCTTGAAGCTTTGTTTCCACCCCCCACCCCCATCTATCAGGTGGCAGCTTCCCTAAAGTACTGTCTTTCCTCCCCAGTCAGCAATCGGTGCCAACATTTCCCTCTGCAGATTCTCAGCAGGATGTGCCTGTGTCTTTCTGAGCAGAATCCATTCTTAGGTTTTCCTTTCCTGTAAGTTCTCCCAGGGTTCCCAGCAGACTGGGGGCAGCTGCTATCCAGAGCTGGGAAGGAAGACACAGCTGGCCAGGCTGGCTGCAGCATTCCTTACCTGTTTTCCTCTGACCCTCCTAGAAGCACACAAAGTAAGCTGAGCGCGTGCACGCAATTCAGCCAGAGTGGCAGAGCCCTGGAGAACAGGCTGCAGGCTGAGGACCCTGTGGTTTCCTGACAGCAGTCACTCTGAGTGGGGAAAAGCAACACACAGCCCTTGTCCCTGCTCACAGCAACAGGGGATTGGTGGAGATGAGCCTGCTCCTTCCCGCCACTCTGGGGACACACATTTCTACTCTGACAGCAGAAACTGGCCTGAAAGGAAGAAATGACCAATGCCCTTCCTGGTAGAGCCCAGACATCCTCACCCACGGGTGCAGGACTGCCCACCCGAGTGGATGCTGCTAGTTAAAATCATTTTTTTCTTTTGGCTGGACCCCCAAGAAATCTATGTGCAAGCCAGCTGTTTACAAGGCCACTGGCTTGTAGAAGAGAGACAGCAAACACTGTGCGCAGGCGAAGGATACCTTCCAATGTCTTCTCTGAAAACCCAAAGCCATCTCTCCTGGGTCTTGTCTTGCTCACACCCTCCCAACTCTGCAGATGTTTCTTGGGTCCCTTTTCCTGGGCCACCTTCCCATTCTCTTCTCGAAGTCTCCTGGGGGACTGTCACCTGACACAGTGAATTTTTTGATGGGGAAACAGCCCAGCTACCTTTATGCTCATATTTCTCTTGTCAGCCACCAGAGGCAGCCGTAAGTCCACAGATACGGAAAGAGAACTCTCTTTCGTCTCAGAAGTCACCGTACTCATCCCTGTGCATTTGGAATTGAAAGGATTTCTCTTGGAGGAGACAGATCGCAAAGCTAGTTTTTGAGAAAAGTTATTCGCATAAGCAAGGTCAGCTTCATCAAACCCATGCTCAGCAGATCACGCACTTATCTGTCCCGGTTTTGAAATGTGTAATTGTTTTTGAATAAGCCCCCTATTCATCTTGCAGAAGGCCCTGCAAATAAAGAAATCAGTCCTATGCACAAGTGCCCTACATCTGATGGCTTTCCTATTACGAAAACGGTGCTTTCACTTCATTCAAAGGCTAAGGCAGGCTTCCTCAAACTATGGCCCGCAGGCCACATGCAGCCCACCAAGGACATTTATCTGGCTGGCCGGGTGTTTTTGCTGCCGCTGCCTGTCCTGCTTAGCTGCCGGCTCATCCCAGAGCCCGCAGTCCGGCCCTCCAATCGTCTGAGGGCCAGTGAACTGGCCCCCTGTTTAAAAAATTTGAGGACCCATGGGCTAAGCAGTGACCACACACGCGTTTCTGCAGCTCCCCACCTGGGCCTAAGTCTGCCATGGCTCAGGACCCTCTGTCCAGGCCAATACAGGGCCCATGTCAGGACCCTGTCCACACTAAGATGTTGCCCAAGAGCCCGCAGAGGTATAAATGTCTTCTCGTGAAGCTATGCTCACAGCAGGCCCTAGCCCTTAGCATTTTGGAACAGGAGAACACTGGTTCTTAGAATTCCCAAAAGTGAATGTGGGGTTCTCACCCTCCAACATCATTCCAACAGCTCCTGAGTCATCTGACCATTGCTTCATTTTTGATGGTGGGAGAAAAACAAACACCAGAAAGTTAAAACATTACTGCTTGCTTCAGTGGACAAAAATAGAGTCTCCTGTCTCCTTTTAATTTTTTTTTTGTCCTCAGAAGTAAAGCTATTTGCAGATGGATTAAATGTTCTTTCTGAGACGCTGCTCCTGAAAGTATCAACCTTGCTGTGACTGTGGCGGGGAGAGGGGGGGCCTGGGTGGTGCACACATATCCAAAGAAGTGCATCTGCCTGAGTTTGGTAAAAGAGGGTCCTTTGTCCCCACGGTAAGCCCTGCGAACATGACTCGTGCCCCTGTGGTATGCAGCACACCTGTGCAGAGGAGAAGCCGGGAGGGGGGCCGAGGGGGAGGTGTTGGCGGGCTGAGCCCTGCACCCTCGCAGGGGATCACACCTTCTCCTTTCTTCTCCTTTGAGCCATGTCTTCATCGCCCCTTTGTTTTGGCTTACACCTCCAAATACCAGGGAGGCCGAGTGTGTGTGTGTGTGTGTGTGTGTAAAAGACCCAGTCTATGCTGATTTGCAGGGAGACTAGAAAAAAGAAACCAAAAAGAAGGAGAGAGGAAAGAGAAGGGAGGACAGGTGTTCCCAGGGACTCCAGCCCCAGCCCCCTGGGCGTGCAGCCTACCTTTGCAGGCCTTCCGGTGACTGATGGGCTTGCCCATGTCGCGGTAGTAGCCCTCCTTGCAGTAGTGGCAGTGGCGGCCAGCGGTGTTGTGGCGGCAGTTAAGGCACACACCTCCACTCTTGCGCCCCGAAAGCTTGTAGAGCTCCATGTTGAAGCGGCAGCGCCGGGCATGCAGGTTGCAGTTACAGGCTGCAGGGAGGACAGGGAGAGACATCAGGCAGGGGCTGCTGAGGAGATGGGCACCCAAGGGGGGGCGACAGCTTCCTACCCTCCACCCCACTGCCAGAGCCAGGGAGCCAGACTGTGCTCTTAGAGCTCTTTGTTAGTGCCCCCTGTTTGCACACACAAGCATTCATTGAGCACCTCACAGGACCATGGCTGATGCTCTGTAGAAATTCACACGTTAAAGTCCTAACTCCAGGTACGTCAGAATACGAATGTATTTAGAGACAGGGTAACTTAAAACAAGGCCCTTAGGGTGGATCTTACTCCAATCTGACCGGTGTCCTTCTAAGAAGAGATTAGGACACACACTGACACAGCAGGGCTGTGCATGCACAGAGGAACCGTGCGAGGACAGGGATCTGGTCATCTGCAAGCTAAGCAGGGAGGCCTCCACAGAAACCAGCCCCACCAACACCTTGATCTTAGCTTTCCAGGCTCCAGAACTGTGAACAGTGATTGTCGGGGGTTTCACCCCAGTCTGTGGAGCCTTGCCGCGGCACTGTGACACCAGCCTGCACGCCTCTTCTCCTCTCCTGCCACCGAGGACGCTGGGGCCTACCACACCATCTTCCCTCTCACTGTTAACCTGGATTGCTTCCAGTCTTGCTCTGGGCACCCTCCCAAGAGGACCCACATCATCCTCTCTGGCTCTCCTCCCTCCCAGGCTTCCCTCCACCCATTCCCTACTGTACACATTGGTCAGGAATTAGCATCCTGTTCCCCCCACCCCAACACCCTCCAGAGTCCATCTGCTTCCTCCCTCACCATCCCTGTGCTCCCAACTCCCAAATCAATATTTCCAGATTCAGATTTGGGGTCTCCAGAAGTGCCTGCCTCACATCCATTCATCCCTTTGGGCTCCTTGTAGCCTGAGCAGAGCCCTGCAGGCTTCCCTCGGGTACTGCTACAGGCTACACCCAACACTGTAACCATAGCAGGATTTCTGAGTACCAACTTGGATATGCCCATGGAAATAAAGTCAAAATCACTTAGCATGGCCTTCAGAATTCTGAATAAGCTGGTCCTGCATCTCCTCCAGCCTCTTAGTCTTTATCCTTCAGCTATTGCAAACTTTGGTTCCTTTCTAGAGCCATGTGTGAGGATTCTTATCTGAGGCTTTTCATAAGCACTCCTTTCCTCCCAGGACATCCCCATCTCCCCCCACTTGCATCCTTCTCATCCTCCATGTCTAGGTTCCAATGTCACTTTCCAGCCCACCTCCACCCTGGCTGGCCTGGCCTGAGCACCCAGCCATTCCCAGACAGCCCTCCTCTCACCACATCAAGATTGCCTGTCACCTGCCTTCTTTAGGCTTCCCACGTATCTCCACCTGGGATCTGGCCTAGTCTTAGTCACGTTATAGCACAATTTTATGCTCTATTCATATGGAATATCTAAAGAAATATATGTTTAGGCCAGCCTGGGGGCTCATGCCCATAATCCTAGCACTTTGGGAAGCCAAGGCAGGAAGAGCACTTGAGACCAAGAATTCGAGGCCAAACTATGAAACCCCATCTCTCTTCCCTACAATTAAAAAAAAAAAAATTAGCTGGGCGTGGTGGTGTATGCCTGTACTCGTAGCTTCTTGGGAGGCTAAGGCAGGAGGATCTTTTAAGCCCAGGAGTTGGAGGTTGCTATGAGCCATGATCAGGCAACTGCACTCTAGCCTGAGTGACAGAGTGAGACCTTATCTCAAAAGATATACATGTTTAATTCATATACTTAAAGAACAAAACCGGAGGGGTAAACCCCACACTCCTATTTCCACTAATAAAGAGCTTTCCTTTTAGACTTTAAGCATCTTGTATTTGGAGACAGGGTAACTTAAAACAAGGCCCTTAGGGTGGATCCATGAGCCATGAAGCTATTTCACTCCTTCCTAGATTGCACTTGGCATATGTCTAGTTTTTTAGCCTGTTTTTTCATAGTGACAAACTTTTCTTTCATGTCAAATACTGTTCTTCATGATGTTCAAAGGTTGTCTGGTACTTCACTATATGGTGGGCGCCTTACAGTCTGAAGTGGATGTCTTTAAGAGCTGGGTCTCCCACAACGGGGTGGTTATTACCAAGGTGTTTTTTTTTTTAAATAAACAACACAATGGTAACTACCTTTGAATGTGATGGTAACCACCTTGAATGACCCATCTTTGAACGTACATATTTGTACTCTGCTCTGATGACTGTTGTATAATAAATTTCTCAAGATGGAATTGCTGGGTTGAATTTTGTACCCAAACTATCAAACTGCCCTCAGAAAGTGCTGTACTAGCTACACTCCCACTAGCAGGATATGACAGCTCCTATTTCACCACACCCTGGAAAAGAATAATATGCATTTGGTATCACTATTCTTTTTTTTTTTTTAATCTTTGCCAGTTTGTCTGGGGGGAAAACATACACACACATATGATTTTAATTTGCATGTCTTTGATTCCTAGGGAGGTTGGGCATTTCTCCACATGTTTATTTTTCTATTTCTATTTATTTTTTGTGCATTGCCTGTTCATGCCATTTGCCCAGTTTTCAAGTAAGGTGGGGTTTTCTTTCATGTTGCCTAGTGCTCTTATATATAACAGATTAAAAACCATTTGTCTTTTCTATCACACAAGCTGCAAATATTGTTACCAGTTTCTTATTCACATGTGACTTTTATTTGTGATTTTAGAAAAACATTTGCCTCTTTAATTATTCCCTCTGATGTGATGACAAGCTTCTTTATTAAGCATTCCTCCTAGAGTCACTCCATTTACAAAGAGAAGTGGACAGGAGCTCTAGAGCAGCCACAGTGCGGGATTCAAAAGAAAAGACAGCTCCCACCTGGAAGTCTGGAAGCATCTGACAGCCAAATGGTACCAGAGAATGACTCCCAGGAGCCTTAGTAAGTGTCCCTCAGCAAGTGTCCCCTAGGGCTGAGTTCAACCAACTGCAAAGAAAGAGGCTGAAGGTGCACCCTGCCCTCCCGCACTGAGGACTGTCACACATTACACATGCACTGTCTCTTTGGACTTACTGACTTACTCTGCCAAACAAGAGGGACATGGGCTGCTCAGAGAGGTGACATGACCAACTAGCTCAGAACCATGGAGCTGGTAAATGGGAGGTCCAGGACTGCAACCCAGGTAGTTTGGCTCCCAGTTCCTTGTCTCAGAGGAAAGGATCCACATCCCTGGAACTAACAGCTGGGCCTAGACTATAGCCAGAAGAATCTAGATCATTCCTGTTAGTGCAGAAATCATAGGGCCTAGCGCACCTGAACAGGGACAGGGATCTGGAAGGACCACCCAGGTCTCACTTCTTCAGGCCTTCCTTGCACCAGGAAAGGTCTCAAAACAGCATCTTTAGGTCTTTCTTGGGAGCAGATGTTAATCCCATGTCCTCCTCTGTGAAGGCAGCTGTTCTGCATCCCCGCCCCCGCCCCCAGCAGGGCCTGCCTTGGCCTCTGAGGCCCTCCCAGGAGCTCAGCCCCCCACTTTCCCACCCTGAGGGGAAGCTCAGTCTGGTATCTCTCTTCCATATGCACCTTACACCAACAAAAGGTTCTTCCAAAACAACTGGTCACACAAAAGAAAACTCTGAAGCTGAACATCAAAAGACAGTCCCCTCCTTCCCGCTTCTTGGAGCTGTCAGAGGACATCAAGTGGCAATTGCCCACGCTCAGACTTCTGCAAAGTATTTTACAGCTTGTTTTCTTTTCTCTTTGTTTTATTTTCTCTACACAAATGGAAAAATGCATTGGGCAAAGCAGCTCACATCTGGATCCCTTGGCTCCACATAGAGGTGTCACCCAACTCCCGGCCTGTCCCTGGCCCCTTCCTCAGGAGACACCTTAATCCCTGGTGCCTTCCTGTTTATCTCCTGCTTCTCTTGGAGGCAAAAATATTGGGTATTAGTTTCATTATCAGATTTCAAGGCGGGAAGGAAAGGGCAGCTTTGTGAGAACAGAGAGGTCAGTCCAGATAGAAGGAGGTGGGGGTAGAGACACTCCCGGGGACCAGCCCTGCCCCAGCTGGTGAGGTTGTGCCTCTTCCCAAGGGTCTCCCAGCCAGCTAGAGAGGCCTCAAACTCTGTGCCCCCTTCAGTCAGCACACAGAGATCACTAATGTGTGGCTGCATTTCAGACCCAAGCATAACAAGGAACAGGGAGATAGGAAAAGTGAGAAACCCAGCAGGGAGGGGGGCCTAAGAGATGGGCTTCCTATTTCCCCATCCAAACGTCCTCTAAGTCCTATTTTGACACATGCTTGTGACCACTTCTTAGCTCCTAACATTCCGTAAGACTTTCTGAGCCTCTCCCACTAGCCTGGCACTGCCCCAGTCCTGGCCACCCCTGTAGTCAGTTCAATTCAACACACATTTCTGGGGACCTAGTCACGTGCCAGGCTCTGTGTCATAGGGATAGAGAGAGACACAGTGTATCCTCAGTTGTCCAGGAGCTGGCTCCTCATCTAGCCTAGATGGGGTGCACAGGAGCACTCAACTTAGCAAACTCTTAGATCAAATAAGACAAATATTCTCATCCACTGTGTTGGTTTACTGAGGATAGGGATAGTTTGCTCTTTTATCCTTCAGCCCACAGCAGGCCTGGAAGGGAGGGAGGGAGGGAGGAAGGAATAGATGGATAGGTGGGCAGGTAAGGCAGGCAGGCAGGCAGGCAGGCAGGCAGGCAGAGGATTTACGGCCTGGACCACACCCTGACAAGGCATGACCTGGTGACACTTCTTTTATTGTTCCTGTGAACTACTATAAACTCATCTTGCTGCTCGGACTTGCCAATTCACCTTCTGTCCACCTGAGCAGACCACAGTGTTTTAGGGAGAAGAACCCACATCTGAGAGTCCCGAACTCTTCCCGGGACTCTGAGGAGGGCCTCATACACAGAATGAAGAGACTAAACCTACATCTGTTAGTTTGATGAATTTACTCAAAGACCCTGATAAAATAACCCCCAGTCCCACCAGGACTATCCTAGTCCAGAAAGCATCAGGCAGACACTGTTAAGCCATATCCAGACTGTTTCTTGGGGACTCTGGCCCCAGCTCTCCCAGCGGAGCAGGAAGGACATTTGGCCATGAGCTCTGGTCTCAGCCCCAGGGCCCCTCCACTGGCCCCCAGCACAGGGGCCACAGTCTCCTCCCCCTTGCAGGAAGGTCAGTTTGAGAAGGTTACCCACATAATCTCTGCAGCCTAACAAGGAATTTTGGACTTAGGTGTCTGCAGCTGAACTGTCCAAAATAACCAACCCCCATGTGTACTATCTGCAGACTGGGGACTTTTCCCAAAGAAACTGGAATTTAGCCCAGGGATGCCTGCACTCTGGGGTAAGCACAGCTCTCAGATCAGTGGCACAGTTCATCATGTCCAGACTGCAAAGGCAGCTTGGGATATGAGTGGGATATGGGGGCACTTGCAGTGTTGGGGGAAAGGCACCGTCTCCCTCACCATCTCCTTTGCTTGAATTTATCTGTGGCTGCTGGGTGGGGACCAGGAGACCTACTCAGCACACACAAGGTGTTCTCAGTTTCCCTGGGGGCATAAGGCAGTGGTTCTCAACCACAGGCATGTTTGCCTCCCCAGTGGACATTTCACAATGTCAGCAGACATTTCTGATTATCACAACTGGGGGAGGAAGAGTTGCTTGCATCTAGGAGATAGGAACCAGAGAGATTGCTAAATGTCCTACAATGCGCAGGATATGGCCCTGCAATGGAATTGTCCAGCTCAAAATGCCCACAGTGCTCAGTTTGAGAAACCCTGGGTTACAGAGATTATGACCCCGCCCCCAGCACCTCCAGGGTATGTGAATTTTTATAACCTCAGCAGCTGCCTGAGATGCTGTTCTCCAAGCGCAAACACTGACCCAGAGAATGACTGTCGGTACTCCCTCAAGGCTTAAGTGGCTGCACTGCAGAAGAACCAGATGCTGATATGGGTTCCGGGGACACGGTGGTCAGCACGACAGATCACTCCTGCCCCGTGATGTTTCCCATCTCATAGGAGAGATGGACAGTGGTCATCTACAATTGCATGGCAGATCTACAACTCCCAATGGTCAGGACTGACAGTCAGGGAGACCACCCTGCTGGGCCCTGCTGGGACAAGGCAGAGAGGACAGGACTTGAGGAGAAAGTCCAGCTGCAGATGGGATTTTCTTTCTTTCTTTTTTTTTTTTTTTTGCCAGCACTGCTCCTGAGGATCCAGGATGAATGTAAGTTCTAATTCAGGGGGTCCCAGGCAAGGCCTGGGCACCTATATTTCTGACAAGCTCCCAGGTGTTGCCACTGCTGCTGCTGGCGTATAGCCCAGTGGAAATGATGGAACTGGACCTCAACTGAAAAGAAACCAGTTGGAACATAACTGACTGTGTGGAGAGAGAGACCCCCTGGGAGGGAAAGGGGAGATTTTATGGCAGGGAATCTGTGACAGAACAGTGGACAGAGGTCTGACTTCAAAAGAAACTTCAAAAACGACTGCTCCAGAATCATAAAAATATTTGGGAGTTATTTTTAAAAGCTTGAGGTAGTTTGTATTCCCTCTTATTTATTACTTTGCTGCTCTATTTGGTATACTATTTATTTAGAAATTGTTTGACTCCTGTTTATAAATTTTAAGTATTCTACCCCCAGAGTGTGTCTCTGAGCCTGGTTTTCAGCATATCCTGAAATGGCCGGGCTGAGCGACCACAGTACCCCACACACACCTGGCTCCTGTCAGCACCTGGGGATCATTCTGAGCTGGGCTCTCAAAAGACTCCTTTTGGGAACGGGGCTGAGGCAGAACTGGCCTGAGCCCTTCTGGGGCCCATAGTCTTTTGTGTCTACAGGTGAGCAAGGTGTAAGAGAAACGATCATAAATCCACATAAATTTATAAAACAATCAAAACCCACACTATAGGTTTCACTTTATTAATGGCAAACCAGGTAGAGCATGGATTTATTTATTTATGCATTCAATAAATATTTACAGATCATCTACCTCTAGGCATTCCAGGTTCAGTGAGCCAGATGGCCGTGCTCCCTGCCCTGGTGTAGTCACTGGAGACACCCAGGTGCGCTAGAAGTTAATGACCTTGCCACTGTCAGCTCCCTCCAAGGTCTGCCCCTGTCCCCTACACACAAGGTTTAAAGCTGGAGACTCAGCCAGACACAATGCAGCAGTGACCAGCCAGAGTGAGCCAAAGAGAATGGGAGGATACCCCCCAGGGGCAGTCTGGTTCCAGTCACTTGAGGGTGCCTCATTTCAACTTTAATTTAAAAAGACCATTGGCAAGCATCACCCAGACATGGCCAGGAGAACTAGAGAAGCTGCCTGTCTGAATGGGAAGAGTCAGGAGACAGCAGAACAGTCCACCCAGCGGGTGACGGAGCTACATGAGGTGAGGACCTCCTGTGGGACTCCAGGGTCCCAAAGAACACGTAAGGAAAGATGTGGCACTTCAAGACAGTAGCCTCGACGTGACCTGTGTCCACATGACTGCTCATTCATTTCTTCATCCAGGCGGAGCCCCCTGGATGTACCAGGCTCTGAGCTGCAGGGTTGAAACCACCACACTCTGCTCTCTCGACAGACTATGACTCCCTCCTCCTTCTCTGGTGCTGTGGCAATTCAAGCAGCCACGAGCCCCCCTCCTTGCAAGGCCCCTGTCTGTGATGGCTCTCCAGCCCTGGAGGGCAGATCCACCAGCACCGCCTACTGGGACACAGGCTACTGAGCCCCAAGCCCAGAGCACTGGACTGAGCAGGCCTTATGAAGGGCGTGAGAGTACCTGTGTCACAGGTTCCCAAGCAGAGCTGAGCTGCCCATCCGAGGGCTACACTTTGAGAACCACTGGTCAAGATAATGCAGAAAAGAAAAAAAGGTTTGAAGACAAGGATCTGATGACACGGAGAGGCAGGGCACAAGCGAGTGTACTGTTACTACAGTCAATCAAACATCAAACAATCCATACAACATCACAAGGCAGCAAGCTGGAGAAGGAGAGTGGGGGGCTCACCCAGGAGGCCTGAGCTCTGCTCTCAGCTCTGTGACTTCCCCAGGGGTATGACCCTACAAAGCCCACTGGGCCCTTCTGAGTCATTTTCTTACCTGAAAGACAAAGACATTTTGGTCTGATAGTCTCTAAGTTCTTTCCTGGTCCAATAATTTCTAACTGCACGATACCAAAACTCTTGATGGGCATAAGGGACAGATTTTCAGACTCATGTCAGTGTGGAGGGCACCCTAGAGTTCAGGAGGGGAGCGCTGAGACAATGTTGCAGTGGAGAAACTGCATGGTGGGACTCAGCAGGGCAGGTGACAGGGTTGTGCCCTGGGCAGTGGGTGGATCAGAGGGTACTGATGGCCCTGGGGTAAAGCTGGAGGTGACAGGAGGTGGTCCAGGATATAGCAGCAGGGGGGTGTGACCCACAGGACTGGTGACCACCTGGGTCTTTCACAGGGAATGGTGCACAGGATTGTCTCCGGGGAGTTGGGCAGAGGAAAGCATTCTGAGGAAGAAAAAAGGAGTCTGGTTTTGGGCATGCAGAGGAACTTTGTAGGAGTGAACAGAGAGCAGTGAGCAAAAGGGACCCCCAGTCCATCACCCAGCCTGGGGGCCCCCCTGAAGCCAACTTCTCACAGAGCCCTTGCCTCTGTCCAGGCCCTCTCTGACTGTGCCTCCTCCGGGAGGCAAAGGCCTGCAGATCCATGCCATTTATTCTTTAAGCTCCAATTTGAAGACAAAATCTCTGGCCTTGTCCCCTCCCACCACCTGTGCTTTATCGCTGATAACAGAAAAGCAATCAAAGAGGGTGGATCAAGGTGATAGGAAAACTGGAAAATAAGAGAAAAATGCTTTGGAAATAGCCCCCCACCCTCCTCCCCGAGGAGTCAGAGTGGGCCAGCAAGGCTGGGGATCCTAGCTTGCCAAAGACAGGCTTTAGATGGTTTCTGATAAAGTCCCGGGAGATAAGTGGCCTGTGTTTGTCAAGGGCTTAGAGAGCTTTAGCCAAGTCTGAACATAAAGGGGCCCTCTGTCAACAGTCCTTCAGGCCACTAATAGAGCTGAACAAACACTACAGTAACAAGTTCTTCACACCTGTGGGGCTTGGGAAAGGCCCCAGCCCCTTTGTGAAGACATCAGACAAAAGGGTCAGACAAACAAAAGGGTGCTAGGAGCATCTACCCCCACGCCACCCCCAGCCAGAACCTCTTGGGCTTTCTGGAGAAGGGACTAGGGGTGGGGGATGGATCAGCCTGAAGCTCTGTGTCCTTCTTCAGGCAGAAATGAGAACTCCATCTGGGCAGGGAGACCAACCATAGGCTGAGGGCAGACGTAGGTTTGTGGGGCATTTTGTGGGGCTGGAATCAAGGCCAGGAGCAGGATTAGAGGTGCCAGGGCCAGAGGCTCCTCTCCGAAAAGTGCAGCCCTGGCCCCCTAGGGGTCCTGGGCAAAAGGGCCATCCCCCAAATCTGCTTGACCTCACTGTCATTTTTTCCACTGACTTCTTTTTTCTCTGTAAACATCTCAGCTTTTTCTCCCCACCCCCCCGCCCCCCCCGCCCTTTTTTGGCTGCAGTGCGTCCCCCTAAGGCTCTGAGACAATCCCCTCCTAACAAGTCTCCCAGCCCCTTGCCTGCAGAGGAACAGCCCAGGGTTCCTGCTGCACAAACATCCTCCTCCTCGCCTGCTGGCGGGAAGGCCCGTCTCTGTGGAGGAAATGCCGAGGAGGCTTGGGTAAGCCCCGAGCAGGCATCACTTCTTTGTCTACAGCGGCCCTCAGATCCTCCCTCTGCATCTCCTTCCAGAGCCCTTCCCAGAAGGCAGAGCAGAGGGTGGGTGCTTACCCGCCAACTCTGTTGGGGACCTCGGCCCTGGGTCTGGATGTGGCATTCACCACTCTAGGCCTTCCACACTTCCAATCTGCCCAGACCCCTCTTCATTTTGTCACTCGCCCTGTTCTAGAACCTTCCACACCCACTGCCTACAGAGAACTCTCTTGTCTTCAAAGGCAAAAAATGGTTTCTAAATGGAGGTAAAAAGACTAGGGGTCTTGCTTCTTCCACGAAATAGGACCCTGCATGAACCCCCACCCCACCTTACTCCCATCCATGCCCAAGACTTATGCCAAATGGGGAAAGGGGACAGGCCTTCCAAAGCTTCCTAGTTTACCCTCTTGTTATAGAAGAGATGGGAAAGGAGAGGCCCCAAGAGGCAAAGAGTCTTTGCCTAATTCTGCACCTACCTAACTCAGGGCTTGTTCCAGAGCCCCAGCATGGAGAGGGTGACATGGTCTCAGGCAGAAAGAAGCAGCCCCCATAGCTGCCAACGGAAGAGCATTTTCAAAGCAGAGGGGCTGTCTAAGAAAAACTCCCTGATGCCATGAAATCCCCTTTGCCTTGAGACTTGGCCGTCCTGCCCAGATGCCTGGTTAGCAGCACAGCGGGCTTCCTTCTAATCTCTCTTCCCCAGAGGAGGTATACACACTCCATGTGCTTTATTAGACAGACATATGAGGGCTGTACTGGCCAAGCCTGGCTCCTGGCACCCTGGAGTCACTTCCCATCTGTAACGGCTCCCATCACTGAGCCTGGCACATGCCAGACCCAAGACCCAAGGCGGGACTCTGGGCAGCAGGAGAGGCCAAGTGAGGGGAGGAGGCTTAATGCAGAACACACAATTCCCGTGACACCTTACTCCTCCCTTCATTCACCACCCCTCCCCATGGGCCACTTGGCTCTCTGCTGTCTGTTTAATTCAACTCTTTGGTTAACTTTGACTTGAGTAGTAGGCTCCAGAAAACACACGTAAACTGCTCCAGGGACTTGACATTGCACACCAGGCCCCATGAACCCAAGGTTCCTGCTTGTGGACAGGAACAGGCTGAAACCAGGGTTCTAATATAAGCCATTCCAGGTCAACAGCGATTTGCCTTATCATTTTCCTAATTCACCTTTCAATAAGAGCTGCTGGATTTTGCAAGTAAAAATATAGGAGGCCCAGATTAATGTGAATTTTCACAAATAATTTTCAGTAGAAGTATGCCCCAGGAATTGCATGACCATCCTATCTCCAATACATTCCAGATCCCCATCAAACTTGGGCTTTGCCTAAGGTATGTGATTTCAGATGACAGTTTTTATCAAAGGCAACTTGAATTTTCTCAGCACTCATAATTCCCAGAAGTTAAAAGTGTCCCTGAATTCAAACGGCCCAAAAAAGAAGGATCCTGTTTGTTTTTGTTTTTCTAAACTCAAAGAGGGTTGTCTGATTCTGCAGTTCCTACTTAGTGCCAACTTGTCCTTCCCTCATCATTTCCCTCTCTCCATCTGCCAAATCTGGGTCCACTTGGAGATGAGCAAGAAGGGAAAAGACCCTGCCTGCTGGATAACAAAACAAAAAGTGCTTTCCCCACTGCATGACACTACCCTGAGCTGGGCAAAGAGATCACCTCTCTCTGTTTCTACCAGGCTCTCATCAGGAGGCCCCATTATTCCCCAGCAGGCCCCAACTTCACATGCAAAGCTCCACTCTCCTAAAGTCACACTACAGTTTTTAGAAAAACAAGAAGGAAGGCAAGTAGGAGTGGCCCAAAATCTTTACCCACAGATAGCCATACATATCAGGACAAGCCCTCCGGTGAAAATGATCCAAATCTGAATCCAGTTATTTTAATCAGAGTTAACAATTTATTTAGATATCAGTAAAGTGTGGATGAGATTATTATTAAAGACTTTGGGTGGCCTACCACGGAACAAAGCAAGCAACAGGGGCAGTAGATTCCAGCCAACCAAGGGCGCTGGAATGGGCCACCCCCGGGAGAGAGCCACTCTGCTGTCCCTGGAGGCATCCAAGCAGAGGGATAAGGTATGAGAGGTTCCTGCTCTGAGGAAGAGGTAGTAGTAGACGGACAAAGTCCTTTCCTCTGGGCTGGGAGGTCCTTCAGGGTCTGAGGCTAGGACTGACTGACCTTGTGAACATTCCTGCACACGAGTTACTGGAAGGGATGTCCAAATGACCTTTCAGGAAGAGACCAAACTTCCCTGTGGGCACATGTGGGATGAATCCAAATGGTCCTTCTGGAATGATGTTCTAAGTTATCAGTTATAGCTAAGGGAAACAGCCTGGGGCCTGCCATGAACTCTTCCTCCCAGAGAGATGCTATCTCTGCAGCTAGCTGAATATCTGAATGGGCCTTTGAATCAATGAAGCAACAGGGGGACAGCAGTGCCTTAGCTAAAAATCCAGCCACTCTTTCAGGGTTTCAAAGGTTTTGGGGCACACTGGTCAGTGGAAAGGCACTGATGCTATCTGTAGCCAGCATCTCTATGCCAGGGTGGTGCCTTGAAGTATCAACTATGGATTATTTTGAACATCTCCCCCAGATTTGGGGACAATAAGCCATCCCAGCAGCTTGCTGGCTCTGTCATGCTAAGACTCCCAAGGAAGAAAGAATCCACCAAGGGACTGATGAACAAGGGGTATCCTGCAATACGTTAACCCCTTCCTTCTTCAATTGTTTTGAAGGCCAAGTGCTTAGCTTACTAGCAACCAGAAACATTCTGCTGCTTGGTCTGTCTCAGCACTCAGAGGACATGGCTGCCCAGGGACCCTCCACTTGTGTCCAGAGACAGGTGGGCCCCACCAGTCCCACTAACCAGTAGAGGGTTACAGGAGGTAGGATGTGGCCTGCATTGGCACTGAGCCCCAAATTGTTGATGAAGAAAGGTTGTTTCCTTGAGTCCTTGCCCCAAAGTGAGTGGAAGCATCTGTGCTCTAACACTGAATTCTGTGCCTCAAAGGTGTGAGGGGCTCCTAGGAGCTCCAAGAAAGAAAAGAGATAGAATAAATACCAAGCCACAGCTTGCTGGAGATGGGCATAGGGCGGGAGGTGGGAGCTGAGGGCAATACTCAAGAGATGAAGCATCTCACACCTGCCATTTGACGCACTTCAGCACCAAAACAGTAGCAGGTGACTCACCCAGAAAGGTCTCAGTGCACCAGGCACTCACGGGTCATTACGTTTCATAACCTCCCCATTAGCCAGGATCCTAGAGTCCCCTCCCTGCACTTACTAAGCTGCTTCCTGTGACATCCTCAGTTTCCCCATCCATAAATTCTGACATCATGCCCTGGAGGTACCCTGTGAAAATAAATGAGGGCTATGCATGAAAGGGGACCAAGGCCTCCTGTGGGCTCTCTCATACTCCAGGTGGTAAATTGTCTGGTTCATGACTTCAGAAACACCATGTCCTTATCTTCTTCCAGTCCGCAGGAGTTGGGATTGAAAGTGGCACAGACACATCTATTCTTCTTAACACCCCACAGTTTATAACTTTGCTTTCATCTCACTAAAGAAAGCTAGAAAATACAAATAGAGTCTCTGAGGACAGAATTTTATAGATTTTATCTACCCAATATTCTCAGAAACACCAGGTGAGGAAGGCATTCTTATTTATCCCCATTTTAAAGATGAGGACGTAAGGCCCCAGGCTGGGCTCTTGCTGTGGTCCACTTGGCTCAGAATCCTGGCCCTTCCCTCTCTCCCCCTTACAAACAGGGGCTGGGGGCAGGGTGTGGTCCCAGACCTCCAGCTGGAGACTTGGTTTTGTGACCAGAATAGAACTAATTCAGGTACAAGTGGGGCTGGGTAGGGTTGTTTTAGACCATAGTTCCCCTCAGGTAGACCTTGAAAATGTTTTCTCTTGCCCTAAAATTAGGGGGTTTGGGAACCAGACAGGTTCTTGTACAAGTTAGTGGGAGGAGGGAACCCACAAGTGAATGCCCCACATTTCTTGGCCCTGGTACTCATGGCTGCTTTGGATGTGGCTAATTCCCAGGGCGTCCTCTGTAATTCCACAGTAATGTGGCTTTAATTGTCCCCAAAGCGGGCCATTCTTCCTTTATTGTGCAGTAAATTTCCCTCCAGAGTTCGGATTTCATGCTGCTACCCAGGCCAGGGAACTCGCTGGCCTGGGGGTGCACACTGTCCTGGCCAGTCTGGCCCCTTCTCACAGGCCAGGAGCTTGAGATGGCCGTGGGACAGATGTCAGGATGGGAGGGGGGGTACGCGTTGAGGAGGCAGAGAAACTGGTCTGTGGTTCTGTCTGGAAAGCGAATTAACTTAACAAATGCAAACAAGCTGTAACAGTGGGATCCATTAGGCTGGAGTTGGGCTGGGTTTCCTCCGTGTGCTCATTTGTTTCATAGGCAAAAGCCACTGAAGCAGGGGAAGTGCTAGGAGAGGGGGTGGAATCCAGTCCCGGCCTGACCTTCCACCTGTGCTTCCCAGACCAGTCACCTGATCTCTACGGGTCCTCTTTACTAGTCAGTGAAAGAAAAGCAATTTCAAATACCCCCTTTCAGACGAGATAAGGCCCGTAAAATGCTCAGCCCACCCCCACACCCTCTGGTCACCTTGGCATCATCCCACCTTGAAGGTAAAGAGGGTGAGCTGGATGCACACAGGCTAGCACCCGGCACTTGACCTCAGGTGGAGGTTTGCTAATTTTTCTGGGCCTCAACTTCCTTATCTAGGAATGAGGACAATGACGGGCCCACCTGCCAACAGCAGCTGACCCAGGGGAGCAGCAGCTGACCCTGCTATTACCACTACTGACAGCCCAGCTGCAGCATCTACAGCAGGCCTAGGACATGCAGAGAAGCATGGCCATGGGACAGTCTGAGCACTGGGGAGATGGATGTAAGCAGGTGACAGTGTACCGGGGCCCTGTAAGGGCGAGGGGGGGGGTGTCATACAAGGGAAGCCTCGGTTCTTGAGGGCGCAATGCCAGCTCATCCTTAAGGACCCTGGTTTAAGGTCAACTGCTCCATTATTTGCCTGACATGATCTGTGCCCATTTTAAGGGATTTTAAGGGATTCCTATGTCACATCCTCTCTGCTCCTTTCTGGAACCTAAACCATCTAGAAAGAACAAGAACAACACAGAAGGAGAAACATCTCTCTGAGCAGCCAAAATGCTTGTCACCAGATAAGTCCCTTCCCCATACTGTCTTGACTCTGCATTTGCGTGGATCCAGGCAACATAAAAACCACTAAGCGCATGTGAGTGGGTTGCCAGGCATACCTCACCTCTACAGTCCTCTCCTGCAGGAAGAGAAAATGACTGCCATTTACAGCGTGGTGGGGCACCCTGGGGCGATGACCTGATGACCAGCAGAGTGGCATCCTCAGGGATGATGTCAGCATTTCAACCCAAGAAAATGTACCCCATCCCCCATCAGCTCCCGGGGCAATTTCTTCTCCCCTTCCTCCCTACCCCACCCCAGCTCCACCCCCTCCCAGCTCCCTGGCTACACCCTTGGTTTCTGTCCACTCTTCACCCTACTGACACCTTGGGTCACAACAGCATCCACTTGAACAAATAAGCCAAGGGCCTGGGTCCTGGAGTCTGGGGCCCCTTCACTGAAGGACCTTCTTTTCTCTCCTCTGCTTTCGTCCAGACAGCCCTTCTGCACCAAGCCACACACCACAGGGATGACACCTGCATGACCATCAGTCTCCCTGGACAGCCGCCCTTCTCCCCTTGTGGCCTCCAAGTTTAGCTCGATCATCCCTTCTGCCTCCACTCTCCTGTTCTTCATGGCACATATAATTTCATGATATCATCTGATAGCAGATGTATACTGTACACATTGATTTAATTATATGAGGTATAACATCTACAGATTTTACATATTAGCTATATTATTTTATAGCACATGCAGACTTTACATGTGGATTTGTTTACTATGCTTACCCATTCCAGAATGTAAGCTCCATGAGGGCAAAGATTTTTGTTTGTTTTGCTTCACTGGTATATATCCCCCAGGCCTAGAATAGTACATAGGAGGTCTGTTAAGTCACTGAATGGAAGAATCGGTCCTCAAGACTTATGGACAAGGCCAGACATGATGGCTCACACCTGTAACCTCGGCATTTTGGGAGGCCAAGGTAGGAGGATCACATGAGGCCAGCCTGGGCAACATAGGGAGGCCCTAAAACATAAATAAAAGGAGACTGGTCAACTCTCTCTCCCACCCCTACTCCCTACTTCAAATCTGGCCCCCTTTTCCTCCTCCAGTGCACAATCCACAGGCATGAGCTCACCTCTCCTTCTCAGAAGAACAGAAAGCCCACAGACAAGAACTCCTGTGACCTGCTGCTGGGTGACCCCAAAGCCCCCTTCATTAGGGGCCACATCCTCCTCCTCCCCCCTCTTTAGGCTCAACCTCCCCCCTGCACTTTGGACCCTACCCTGCCTGCCTCACCAAGAAAGGTAAACTATCACCTTTCCTTTCTTTTTCACTCAGCCTCTCTGTGACCCCCATCCTTGTTTTTAAGAGACAGGGTCTCACTGTTGCCCAGGCTGGAGTGCATGGCATGATCATAGCTCAAGTGATTCTCCTGCATCAACCTCCTGCACAGCTGAACTACAGGTACTTGCCACCTCTATACCTGGCTAATTTTTCGCAAAGGTGAGGTCTCACTATATTGTCCAGGCTGAACTCAAACTTCTGGTCTCAAGTGATCCTTGGCCTCCCAAAGTGCTGGGATTACAAATGTGAGTCACTGTGCCTTGGCCCTTACTCCTACTGGGGGTTAATAAGCTCTGATGCTCCCCACTCCACAAGCCCCCTTTCCCTTTGCTTCCTCAGTACCATCCCTCCCACACCTCCACTGCCTCACCTCCCACTCACTTTTCTGTCCATGCCCCTCTACCTTCTTTGGCCCATTATCTCACCAGGATGCCAATATGAAAGCCACTTATGTTTGCCATATTGCACATCCAGGCGACAGCTCCATCTCAATTAGCAGACTCCTCAGCATCAGGTTTGACAGTGGCCCCGCACCTCTCCTGCAACCCTCTCTTCCTGTGATTTCCCAGCAGCGTATGTGCCTGGCTTCCTTCCTACAGCATTGCTGCCCCCCTCCTATGCCTGCCTTTCTCTACGCCTTAATTAAAGCTGGTATTCTTCCAGAACACTCGAGCCTTCTCTCTTCTCATTCCTATCTCCCCTAGTAATCTCGCCCAATTCACAGTGATTACCTTCTTGGGGAGAAATGACTCCTAAATTCTTATCTCCACTCCAGAAATCTTTGAGCGTCTGACACGTATATCCAACCACCCACTCCATTTCAAACCTAACATGGTCCAAGATCAAAGTCATGTTATTCCCTCCCAAATCTCATTGGCTTCTGGGAAATGATACTTTCATCTCCCCACATGTGCAAGCTGGAAATCCAGGAGTCACCACTGTCACTGCCTACTTCCTCAACCCCATAACCTAATCAGTCTGTCTCCAGGGCTGTTTACTTTTTTTTCTTTTTTTGTAAAGACAGGGTCTCACTTTATCACCCTCGCAGAGTGCCATGACATCACAGCTCACAGTAACCTCCAACTCTTGGACTTAGATGATTCTCTTGCCTCAGTCTCCAGAGTAGCTGGAACTATAGGCGCCTGCTGCAACAACCGGCTATTTTTTTTTTGCAGTTTGGCAGGGGCTGGGTTTGAACCTGCCACCCTTGCTTTATGGGGCCAGCACCCCACACACTCAGCCACAGGTGCTGCCCAGGTCTGTTTACTTTTGAGTCCCAAATCTCTCTACTTCTTTCCCTAATCCAAGTCACCATCATCCTTGACCAACACAGAGGTCACAAATTTGGGCTTTCAACCAGCTGACGCCTGGCTGGTGGTTATGAATTCTCAGGAGTGACCATCTTTTCCTTTCTGTACAGCTCAAGGGTCTCACTCTCCCCTCCTGCAGGGAAGGCTTGATTCTTACAGGTCCTTATGTCACTATTGTAACCCTTCAGAGTCCATCTTTATGTGCCTGTCTTCTGTTAGACTTCCCACCTTGGGAGAAGCAAGCCCTGCCTGGCTCCCTGGCCCTCCAGAGCTATGAGGGGTTCTAGACCACAAGGATTTGATGCACCCTCACATGCAAAGCTGGCTCTAGTCCTTGCTCACCTCCATGAACCCTGTTTTCACTCCGGTGACCTCAACAGATGGTAGCTCAGTGATGCATTTTTTCTTTCAAGTTTGTATTTTCATGTATTTATTTATTTATTTTTGAGACAGAATCTCACTCTGTCACTCTGGGTCGAGTACCATGGTGTCATAGCTCACTGCAACTTCAAACACTTGGGCTCAAGCAATTCTCCTGCCTGTTTCCTGAGGTGTTAGGACTACAGGTGTCTGCCACAACACCCAACTAGTTTTTCTATTTTTTTTTGTTTTTTTGAGACGGAGCCTCAAGCTATCCCCCTGGGTAGAGTGCCATGGCATCACAGCTCATAGCAACCTCCAACTCCTGGGCTCAAGCGAGTCTCCTGTCTCAGCTTCCCAAGTAGCTGGGACCACAGGCGCCCGCGACAACGCCCGGCCATTTTT
>CAUYQV010030920.1:0-13783 GCA_963574575.1 Galagoides demidoff | reverse complement strand
AGTGCGCCACAGGCGCCAGTCCTTTCTTTTCCCCCCCCCCCCCCCCGAGACAGAGCCTCAAGCTGTTGCCCTAGGTAGAGTACTATGGCATCACAGCTCACAGCAACCTCCAACTCCTGGGCTCAAGCAATTCTCCTGTCTCTGCCTCCCAAGTAGCTGGGACCACAGGCACCTGCCATAACACCTGGCTATTTTTTGGTTGCAGCGTCATTGTTGTTTGGCGGGGCCCGGGCTGGATTTGAACCCACCAGCTCAGGTGTATGTGGCTGGCTTGAGCCACAGGCGCCGAGCCTCAAATTTTTCAACATCCTTAAAACACTTATTTTCTCCTTCCTTCCTTTTTTTTTTTTTAATTAAGGCTAGCCAGATGAAGGAGTGGGAGTGGAGAAGGAATAAAGGAATCTATAATTGTGATCAATTAGCTGTAAACACCACTGCACTCAGACCAGTCTGCCTTTTCTTCTTTGTTGTTAAATGACTGTCCTCTTAGTGGTTAGGAAGGGTATATTATTGTGGCTTTCATCTGTATTTCCCTAATAATTGCTGATGTTTCATGTGCTAGCTGACCATTTATGTATATATGTATACATACATATATACATAGCTTCTTTTGAGATGGAGTCTCACTCTGTTGTCCTAGGTAGAGAGCGGTGGCACCAGCATAGGTCACAGCAACCTCAAACTCCTGGGCTTAAGTGATCCTCTTGCCTCAGCTTCCTGAGTAGCTGGGACTACATGTCCCCACCATTATGTGTGACTATTTTTTTCCTATTTTTAGTAGAGGCGGGGTCTCTCTTTTGCACAGGCCGGTCTCAAACTCCTGAGTTCAACCAATCTACCAGCCATGATTATAGGCATGAGCCACTACACCCAGCCTGTGGAGGAATGTCTAGAGATCCTTTATTCTTTTAAACACTTGGTTGTATGATATTTGTTGTTGACTTGTAAGAGTTATTATTTTTGGCTAGGTGTCTGTGGCTTAATCGGCTAAGGCGTTAGCCACGTACACCTAAGGTGGCGGGTTCTAATCCCCAGCCCGGGCCCACCAAACAACAATGATGGCTGCAACCAAAAAATGGCCAGGCGTTGTGGTGGGCGCCTGTGGTCCCAGCTACTTGGGAGGCGGAGGTAGGAGACTTGCTTGAGCCCAGGAGTTGGAGGTTGCTATGAGCTGCGATGCCATGGCACTCTACCCAGGGGGATAGCGTGAGGCTCTGTCTCAAAAAAAAAAAAAAAAAAAAAAAAGTTATTATTTTATACATACTATACTCTTACTAGATATATAAATATGCAAATAATTTCTCCCAATTGTTAGAATGTCTTTTCATCTTCTTTAGGGTAAACTTTGACATGTATATAACAAGATATTTTTCTTTGAGACAGTCTCACCTTGTTGTTCCCGGGAGAGTGCAATGGTATCACAGCTCACAGCAACCTCAAACCCTTGGACACAAGTGATTCTCTTGCCTCAGCATCCAAGTACCTGGGACTACAGGCACTGGCCACAATGCCCAACTACTTATATTTTATTTATTTATTTTTTGAGGCAGAGTCTCACTATGTTGCCCTCAGTAAAGTGCTCTAGTTTCACAGCTTACAACAACCTCCAACATTGGGCTTAAGTGATTCTCTTGCCTCAGTCTCCCAAGTAGCTGGGACTATAGGCACCTGCCATAGGCCTGGCTGTTTTTTTGTTGTTGTGGTTCTCGTTGTTTTAGCTGGCCTGGTCTGCGTTTAAACCCACCAACCTTGGTGTATGTGGCCAGTACCTTATCCACTGAGCTATGGGTGCCACTCAACCTATTTTTATTTTATTTTTTTGCAGTTTTTGGCCAGGACCGGGTTTGAACCCACCACCTCCAGTATATGGGGCCAGTGCCCTACTCCATAGGCACCGCCCTAACCTGACTATTTTTAGAGAGGAGGTCTCATTCTGGCTCATGCTGGTCTCGAACCTGTGAGCTCAGGCAATCCACCCTCTTCAGCCTCCCAAGATCTGGGATTACAGTCATGAGCCAGGATTCCTGATTAATAGCAGTTATTTCTTTCAGCATTTTGAATGTCATCCAACTACTTTCTGCCTTCCATTGTTTAAGATGAAAAGTCAGCCACTGAACCCTAACCCTCTAACCCTAACTGGCAACCCAGAGGAGAAAAAAAAAAAAGAAAAGAAAAGTCAACTGTTAATCATAGTGTTCTTCCACTATGAATTGTTGTCTTGCTTTCCAGATTCTCTCCTTGGATCTAGATTTAAAACAGTTGATAACAATATATCCAGTGTAAATCTCTTTATCTTGCTTGGAGGTCATTAAGTTTTTTAATGTAATCAATGTTTTTCATTACTTTTGACAGAATTTAAGCCATATTTGTATTTCAAACAAATTTTTCCAAATCTTTTCCTTCTCCTAAGATTCTTCTTACATGTATATTGCCCTAACTGATGTCCCACAGATATCTATGATTCTCTTCATTTTAATTCATTCTTACCTTCAAAAATTATCATTTCTATGGGTCTTTCAAGCTTACCCACTAATTGTCCCTCTTTGATCTTCCATACATTACTAAGTCCTTTTATTATGCAACTTTTTCAGTTATTATCTATTTCATCTTTTATTTATGATCCCTCTTTTTCTTTTTTCAGACAGAATCTCACTATGTCACCCTCAGTAAAGTGCCGTGGTATCACAGCTCACAGCAACTTCTAACTCTTGGGCTTAAGCTATTCTTTTGCCTCAGCCTCCCGAGTAGCTGGGACTACAGGCGCCCGCCACAATGCATGGCAATTTTTGTTGTAGTTGTCACTGCTATTTTGCAGGCCAGGCTGGGCTCGAACCCACCACCCTAACCACTGAGGTACAGGAGCCTATGATGCCTCTTAATTAATCTTCTCTGATAGGTCACTGTAATCATATTTTCCTTTAATTATTCAAACCTGATTTTCTATCATTCGTTGAACATATCTAAAATAAATGCTTTGAGATCTTTGCCCTAGAAGTATGATATCATAGCCTCTCTAAGAGATAATGTCTACTGATTGCTTCTTCCTCCTGAGTCACATTTTCCCATTTCTTTGCCTGTCTCATCATTTTTTTGTTAAAAATTGGACATTTTAGGCTTGGTGCCTGTGGCTCAAATGGCTAAGGCACCAGCCACATACACCTAAGGTAGAGGGTTCGAATCCAGCCCGGGCCCGCCAAACAACAATGATGGCTGCAACTAAAAAATAGCCGGGTGTTGTGGCGGGTACCTGTGGTCCCAGCTACTTGGGAGGCGGAGGCAGGAAACTCGCTTGAGCCCAGGTGTTGGAGGTTGCTGTGAACTGCGATGCCACAGCACTCTACCCAGGAGGATAGCTTGAGACTCTGTCTAAAAAAAAAAAAAAAAAAAAATTGGACATTTGGGATAATGTAAAAACTCTGTATTCTGATCCATCCCCCACCCACCCCCCAAGATTGTTGCCAGTATTTTTTGTCTTTGTGCTTCGCACATGCCTGGACTAATTCTATAGAGTCTACTTCCACTGCAGAGTATAGTTGATGATATCTCTGATCAACGTGGGAGAGTTTTTTCTATTACTTCTGGCAAGCTGTGATTGTTTTTCCTTTTAATTTTAATTCTAGAAGCTGCCGCCAGTCAACATTGCTCACTAGTCCGCCAACAAAAGGCTGAAGATTGTACTTAAACATCTGGAGCTAGTAAAACTTCTACTCTTTGCCACTGTGTGTGGGTTGGGAATCCGCTAAAGTTCTAGCAGTTTATGAATCCATCTCAGTTTTTATTTTCTGCTGAAGTTTCCTATGTCTCTTTCGTGTAAGCATGAAGTTGCATATTTACTTAGATAGCTACAGACCCCTCTAGATTATCCTGTGTGTTTAAGCCTCCTCACCAAGGATATCAAAGTCTCCTGTTGGCTGCCTCATTCCTGAGATCTCACTATCAAATTTGTATCTGTTCAGCTGGTCTGATGCTTGCCCAACCATGATAATAACCACATGCTAGCTATGACACTGGCCTTCCCCTTGTTTGCCATGGAGATCACTACTGTTTCCAACAATGCCCAGTGGCATGGAGTTTTTATGTACTCTGCTTAAAATCAAGTGAGCCCCCTTTGATAGCACAACTACTGGTTTTCAAGGCTTTACCTACCCTGGGGGCAAGGATAATGGGAGTAACTCTAAGCAAAAACACCAGAGACTCCAACTTTCTTACCAGAGATCCCGTAGTTTTTAATTCCACAAACAGTTTTCAATTTGTCACACATCTTTCATTAATCTCCACAGCCCTGAAACAGTTACTTTTGACAATTTTGTCTACTTTTTAAATTGTTCTTTAGGGAAAGAATTTAATTCCTTGACCCCAATATTTTATCAGCAGTAGTAGAATATGGATTTAAGTTTAAAAGTGTTAGCGGAGGCATGAACAGGATAAAAGGGTAACCCTACTGAATGGGAGAAAATATTTGCAAATTACATACCTAATAAACAGTGAATATCCAGAGTACATACCCACAAATTCAAAAACAAACAACACTCTCAAAAACTGGGCTTGAATAGACATTTCTCCAAAGAACGTATAAGAGGCCAAATAAGCACATGAAAAGATGTTCAACATCACTAACAATTATAAAAGAAAAATGCAAATTAAAACGGCAATGAGATGTTACTTCACGTGCATTAAGGAAGCTGTAACTAATGGAGGAAAAAAAGACATAAAATAACAAGTATTGGTTAGGATGTGGAAAATTAGAAAACCCAGATATTGCTGGTGGAAATGAAAAATGTTGTGACCGATAAGACAAACAGTATGGCCGTTCCTCAAAATATTGAACAGAATTATCACAAGATCAAACAATTCCTCTTCTGGATATATAATCCCCCAAATGAACTAAAAGCAGGTATTTATACAGCCAGGCTCATAGCAGCATTATTTACAATAGCCAAAATGTAGATGTAACATGAGTGCTCATCTACGGAAGAAGGAATAAACAAAATGTAGTTTCCTTTAACATATAATGAAATATTATTTAGTTTAAAAAGAGAAACAGGCTCAGCACCTGTGGCTCAAGTGGCTAAGGCGCCAGCCACATATACCTAAGGTGGTGGGTTCAAATCTAGCACAGGCCCGCCAAAACAACAATGATGGCTGCAACCAAAAAATAGCTGGGCATTGTGGCAGGCGCCTGTGGTCCCAGCTACTTGGGAGGCTGGGACAGGAGACTTGCCTGAGCCCAGGAGTTGGAGTTTGATGTGATCTGTGATGCCACGGCACTCTACCCAGGGGGTAACTTGAGGCTCTGTCTCAAAAAATAAAGAAAGAAAGAAAGAAACATTTGTGGCAGCGGCTGTGGCTCAGTGGTTGGGGCACCAGTCCCATATACTGAGGGTGGCGGGTTCAAACCCAGCCCCGGCCAAACTGCAACAAAAAAATAGCTGGGTATTGTGGCGGGTGCCTGCAGTCCCAGCTACTCGGGAGGCTGAGGCAAGAGAATCGCCTAAGCCCAGGAGTTGGATGGAGGTTGCTGTGAGCTGTGTGATGCTGCAGCACTCTACTGAGGGTGATAAAGTGAGACTCTGTCTCTACAAAAAAGAAAGAAAGAAATATTTGTGACTGCAAACAAATACAGCCTCTTTAGAAAAGAAGTATGGAGAATTCACGAAGAACTCAAATTAGACCTCCCATTTGACCCCACAATCCCACTACCAGGCATCTATGCAGAAGAAAAAAATTATCATAAGGATGTTTGCACTAGACTGTTTATCTCAGTTCAAATTTCAATTGTCAAAATGTGGAAACAACCTAAATGCCCACCTATCCAGGTATGGATTAACAAACAGTGGTCTATGCATACCATGGAACAATGTTCAGTCACTAAAAAAGATGGAGAGCCCGGAGTGGTGGCTCACACCTATAATCCCAGCACTTGGGAGGGTGAGGTGGGTAGACTGCTTGAGCTCACAGGTTTGAGACAAGCCTAAGCCAAGCAAGACCTCTTCTCTAAAAATAGCGATGGGGCAGCGCCTATGGCTCAGTAAGCAGGGTGCCGGTCCCATATAACGAGAATGGTGGGTTTGAACCCAGTCCTGGCCAAACTGCAACAAAAAAAATAGCCAGGCGTTATGGTGGGCACCTGTAGTCCCAACTAATCAGGAGGCTGAGGCAAGAGAATCACCTAAGCCCAAGAGCTGGAGTTTGCTGTGAGCAGTGTGATGCCACAGCACTCTACCGAGGGCAACAAAGTAAGACTGTCTCAAAATTTTATTTATTTAATAAATAAGAATAGCCATGCTTTGTGGTGGGCACCTGTAGTCACAGCTACTTGGGAGACTGAGGCAAGAGAATCACTTAATCCCAGGAGTTTGAGGTTGCTGTGAGCTATGACGCCATACCACTCTACCAAGGGTGACAAAGTGAGACTCTGTCTCAAAAAAAGATGGAGACGCAAGAATCCAAAGTGCTCAATTGTAATATGACGCCAGTCAATCTACTAAACACTCACAGAAGAGGAAAGCTCAAATCAATTCAAGGTGGGGACCGGGGGAAGAAGGTAGCAAAGGGGAAGAAGATGGGAGGATAGGTGCGTTCCAAATTCATAGACAGAGTTAGGCTGTGTGGCACACATTTTGGAGGCTGGAAACAAATATAACAGGGGCTTTACTTAACAAATATAAACAATGGCTCCGTGTATGTAGCTCAAGCGGCTAAGGCACAAGTCACATACACCTGGAGCTGGCAGGTTCAAATCCAGCCTGGCCCACCAAACAACAATGACAACTACAACCAAAAAATAGCTGGGTGTTGTGATAGGCCTCTGTGGTCCCAGCTACTTGGGAGGCTGAGGCAAGAGAATTGCCTAAGCCCAGGAGTTGGAGGTTGCTGTGAACTGTGAAGCCATGGCACTCTACCCAGGGCGACAGCTTGAGGCTCTCTCTCAAAATAAAAAAAAAAAAAAAAAACAAATACAAACAATGTAACTAATTCATTATAACCTCAATTAACTTGAAACAGTTAAGAAAAAAAAGAAATATTACATACAAAATTTAATGACTTAATACATAAATACTAAAGCAATTTCACATTAATATTTATACAATTATATATTCTATAATAAAATACAAATTTAATAATGTATACAAAATATAATACCACATATATTAATATTTAGTATTAAAAACTGACATATATGGGCAGCTCCTGTGGCTCAATGGGTAGCGTGCCAGCCCCATAAACCAAGGTTGGCAGGTTCAAACCCAGCCCCGGCCATGCTGTGAGTAGTGTGATGCCACAGCACTTACTGAGGGCGATAAAGTGAGACTCTGTCTCTACAAAAAAAAAAAAAAGAAAGAAAAAGAAAAGGCTGACATATACGTAAACCTTGAAGACATTATTCTAAGTAAAATATGCCAATCTCAAAAATACTACTTAAAAGGTATTTAGAATATTCAAATCCATAGAAAAATAAATGATATTGATGGTTGGCAGGGGCTAGGAGAAGGGGGTAATGAATTATTGCTTAATGCTCTCATCAAAAAGTCTTATAATGACAGATGCTGGGGTGGAAGCGAAGAAAGGAACACTTATACACTGTGCGTGGGACTGCAAACTACTGCAACCTATACAGAAAGTAGTATGGACATACCTCAAAGAACCAAAAATAGGTCTCCCATTTCGTCCATCAATTCGATTACTAGATATTTACCCAATGAAAAAAAAGACATTGTATAAAAAAAAACTTGCACCAGAATGTTTATAGCAGCACAATTCTCAATCACAAAGATGTGCAAACCACCCAAGTGCCCATCAATACAGGAGTGGATTAATAAAATGTGATGTAGATGTACCATGGAGTGGCTTGGTGCCCGCAGCTCAGTGGTTAGGGCGCTGGCACATATACCAAGGCAGATAGGTTTGAACCCGACCTGGGCCTGCTAAACAATGACAACTTCAACAACAAAAAAATAGCTGGGTGTTGTGGTGGGCTCCAGTAGTCCCAGCTACTTGGGAGGTTGAGGCAAGAGAATCACTTAAGCCCAAGAATTTGAGGTTGCTGTGAGCTGTGATGCCACAGCACTCTATCCAGGGTGACATAGTGAGACTCTGTCTCCCCCCCCCCAAAAAAAATACACCATGGAGTACTACTCAGCCATAAAAAAGCTGGTCATCTAATATCTTCTGTAACAACCTGGATGGAACTGAAGCCCATTCTTCAAAGTGAAGTACCTAAGAATGGGACAGCAAACACCAATACCAAATTGCAACCAGTCAATGAACAAAGCATATGTATGGAAGAAAAACTCGATGGAAATTAAGTAGGTGGGAGGGGAGAAGAGGTATTACATAAATGCACACCTAATGGGCATAATGCACACTTCCTAGAAAGGCACATTCAAAACTTTTACTTAAAATGTACAAAAGCAAATTATGTAACCAAAACATGTATACCCCCATAATATTCTGAAGTTTAGTAAAAAAAGATACTGGGTGGCACTTGTGGCTCAGCAAGTAGGGCACCAGCACCATATACTGAGGATGGTGGGTTTAAACTGGGCTCCGGCCAAACTGCAACAAAAAAATAGTTACAATAGACATTGTGGTGGGCACCCATAGTCCCAGCTACTCAGGAAGCTGAGGCAAGAGAATCACCTAAGCCCAAGAGTTGGAGGTTGCTGTGAGCTGTGACACTACAGTACTTGATCAAGGGCGACAAAGTGAGACTCTGTCTCTTAAAAAAAAAAAAAAAAGATACAGAAGGCTTGGCACCCACGGTACTCTGGTTACAGCGCCAGCCACATACACCCAGAGTGGCAGGTTCGAACCCAGCTGGGCCAACTAAAAGAGATACTGAAGCTTAACTCTCTTGACACACTCCTGCGCCATGTAACGAAGTCTAGGCTAAATTTCAAAATGATGAGAGATCATGTGGAGAAAGAGAACAAGCTTGCAGCCATACCAAGGTCTTAAACTTTAAGTGAGGCCATCTTAGACACTTGAGTCCCAGATACGTACCAAATGGTTATAGCCTCAAGAGTAACTTTTGGGAGAGACAGCAGAACTGCCAGGATGAATAACTATTTTAAGCCACTAAGTTGTAGGGTGGTTGGTCTGACAGCAAATAAATACAAAAAGTTCTAAGTGTAAAATGTTCTTGACTCACAATCTAAATTTCATGGAAAATTTCTAACATACAAAGATAGCTAACATAGGTCAAAGCTTTTGGTGGCAGGAAAATTTCAGGAAGAGATTAAATGAATCTTCACCAAGAAACCCATATTTGAACCTGCACAAGATTTTAAAATATTTTTTCCATAAGTAAATTTTACTGAATATGCCATTCTCTCACTCAACCAACACCAGATGTTTTTCCAATTCATTGGTTTTCTTGCCAGAATCTAAAAGGAAAAAACATTTTTGTATGGCTAAATAAACCTATAACAAAGTATCTAATTCCTCCACCCAACATTTTGTCCCTATTAGAAATATAATTGCTTTTTAGAAGCAAATTACTGCCAGGGCATTGCCATCTCATGACAAAATTTCTCCTAACAAGGAAATCTCTAGATAAAAATACCAACAAAGGGATAGGTTTAGAAAACAGATACATTACTTAATTGTCAAACTTGATGCTTTGGATACCTTTTAACATCTGACTCAATATTCTGAGCTTTCTTTTACTATGATTTCTGTTTTGTTAACTTAACCAAAATCTATGTCCACTCTATGAAATCTGAAGAACTCTCAGATATGATTGTATCTCATGTTGAATGAGCACTGCTCAATCCTGGAATTCTTCCATACCCTGCTGAAAACTTCTTCTGAAGTTACAAAGTGAAAGGAAAGACAAGAAAAAAAAATTTGTTTTGTTTTTTCTTTGTTTTTTTTTGTTTGTTTGTTTGTTTTTAGGATGAGAAACAACTTTTTTTTTTTTTTGGCAGTTTTGGCTGGGGCTGGGTTTGAACCCACCACCTCTGACATACAGGGCCAGTACTCTACTCCTTTGAACCACAGGCACCACCCCGGACATGAAACTTCTAAGAGACAAAATAATTTCATGTCCACTGCCCCCATGCCCCCGCCCCCCATCTTCCCTCCACTTCTAGCCCATCCACAAACACACAGAAGAGGGCAGCACCTGTGGCTCAAAGGAGTAGGGTGCTGTCCCCAAATGCCGGAGGTAGCAGGTTCAAACCCAGCCCCAGCCAAAAACTTCAGGAAAAACACACACACACACACAAGAACTAGAGGTAGATATTATAAGACAGGCAATGGGATTTTAAAAGTTGTTTTGAGAGATAGGGTCCACTATGTTGTCCAGGCCGGTCTCAAACTCTTATGGCTAGAAGAATCCTACCACCTCAGCCTCCCTAGTAGCTAGGATACAGTACTGTGCCACCACACATAGTAACAGTACGTTCTGACTCAGGATTAGCAAGCATTTCACCCAATCCCAGATTCTAAAATGTCATAAGAATTGGTAAATCAAGAGAAAAGTATTTTGATTTCCTCATGTACAAATCTGGTCCATGTGCCAGAAATTGAAAACTGGCAGAACCTGTGGAATTTTCCAAGACATATGTCAGATAGTAATTTTATATTTCACTACCACACATTCTAAATCATCTTACTAATATGGAAATATTTCCAAATCAATACTACTTTAATATATCAATGCTATTAGTTCTATAAAAATCATACCCCCGTTAAGGGACAATCATGCACCATCCTAGATTTGCTAACTACATGCCAGAAATCATACAGAGTATTTTAGATTCATAAAGAAACCAAAAGAAACAATATATCAAATAAGAACAAAGATCAATTAAAGCTGAAGGGAAGAAATAACTTTGAAATAAGGAAAGGAAAGCACTAGCTCGGCGCCTGTGGCTCAATCGGCTAGGGCACCAGCCACATACACCTAAGGTGGCAGGTTCGAATCCCCAGCCCCGGCCTGCCAAACAACAATAATGGCTGCAACCAAAAAATGGCCAGACATTGTGGCGGGCGCCTGTGGTCCCAGCTACTTGGGAGGCGGAGGCAGGAGACTCCCTTGAGCCCAGGAGTTGGAGGTTGCTGTGAGCTGTGATGCCATGGCACTGTACCCAGGGGGATAGCTTGAGGCTCCGTCCCAAAAAAAAAAAAAAAAAAAAAAGGAAAGGAAAGCACTATCAAATTAATAGACCAAGAAAATCCATTAGACCTCTTCAGGCCATGATATGAACAGGAAAATGCTATTACTGCTAACAAAATAAACACTGAATGCATGGTACAGCTAGGTATTTAGCTGGTATTAATTAGGATACCAGTCTCAAAAAAAAAAAAAATTAAGATACCAAGCAAAATGTAGGAAGGAGTCTCCAGTATATGCTGTACAAGGTACCTGAATTTTTATTTAGAAAGTCAATAAGACAAAAAGGACTTCATAAAAATGTTAAGACTTTTTCCATATCACTATACTCTAAAAAATCTTCCAGGAGAGGGTTTCTTCTGATATTTACTTCTATTTTTCTAAAATATGCTTGATTTATCAATTTTTTTTTTTTAGACGGAGCCTCAAGCTATCCCCCTGGGTAGAGTGCCATGTCATCACAACTCACAGCAACCTCCAACTCTTGGGCTCAAGCGAGTCTCCTGCCTCTGCCTCCCAAGTAGCTGGGACCCCAGGCACCCGCCACAACACCCGACCATTTTTTGGTTGCAGCCATCATTGTTGTTTGGCGGGCCTGGGCTGGGGATTCGAACCCACCACCTTAGGCGTACGTGTCTGGCGCCATAGCCGATTGAGCCACAGGCGCCGAGCCTATTTATCAATTTTAGATATTATCTACAGACATCATAACATGGAATGTCTAATAAAGCATTTAACTTCAACCTCTACCCCAATCCTCCATACCTTATATAATTTTATCATGATCTTTTCTTAAATCAAGAGCCAATATGGGCCAGGCAGAGTGACTCATGCCTGAAATCCCAACACTCTGGGAGGCCAATGCAGTAGATTACTTGAGTTCAGGAGTTTGAGACCACCCTGAGCAAGAGCAAGATCCTATTTCTACTAAAAACGGAAAAATTAGGCTCGGCGCCTATAGCACAAAGGTTATGGCACCAGCCACATACATTGAGTATGGCAGATTTGAACCCAGCCCAGGCCTGCTAAACAACAATCACAACTGCAACAAAAAAAAATAGCCGGGTATTGTGGCGGGCACCTGTACTATCAGCCACTTAGAAGGCTGAGGCAGAAGAATCGCTTAAGCCCAAAAGTTTGAGGTTGCAGTGAGCTGTGACATCACAACACTCTACCAAGGGTGAGATAGTGAGACTGTCTCAAAATTAAAAAAAAAGAAAAAGGAAAGAGAAAAATTAACCGGGCATTGTGGCACATACCTGTAGTCCTAGCTACTGGGAAGAATGAGGCAGGAGGATTGCTAAAGCCCAAAGGTTTGAGGTTGCTGTGAACTATGACACCACAGCACTCTGCTCAAGACGACAGAGAAAAACTCTGTCTCCAAAAAAAAAGTCAATATAGCTCGGCACCTGTAGCTCAGCAGCTAAGGCGCCAGCCACATACACCAGAGCTGGTGGGTTTAAATCCAGTCCGGGCCTGCCAAACAACGACAACTACAACCAAAAAATAAAAAAAGCCAGGCATTGTGGCAGGTGCCTGTAGTCCCAGCCACTTGGGACTACACTAAAGAGAATCACTAAAGCCCAAGAATTTGAGGTTGCTGTGAGCTGTGATGCCATGGCACTCTACCCAGGGTGACAAAGTGAGACTCTGTCACAAAAAAAAAAAAAAAGTCATACTAATACTTAGATACTACTGAGTACCGAGCTAAGCAGACAGCAGGACCATGGAGTCCTTCACCCAATGTATGTTGTATTAACAAATATTTAATTTTTTCCACTTTCTATACATATTCTACCTTCTTCCTCAAATGTTCCAATATGGGTCAAATATCTATCAATATTCTTCCTATGCGGCTGGGCCCCCATTGCTCAGTGGTTAGCCATCCACATGCTCCGGGGCTGGTGGGTTCGAATGCAGCCTAGGTCTACTAAACAAACAAAAAAAAACTGCCAGGCATTGTGGCAGGCACGTGTAGTCCCAGCTACTAGGGAGGCAGAGGCAAGAGAATCGCTTGAGCCCAAGAGTTTGAGGTTGTTGTGAGCTATGATGCAATAGCACACTAATGAGAGTGACAAAGTGAGACGCTGTCTGAATAACAAATATATATATATATATATATATGTATGTATGTCCTTCATATGCTCAAATACATAAAATATTGTTTTTCCCTAGAGCTAAATCAGCAATCTCCCACTCTTGGGCTCAAGTGATCCTCTTGCATCAGCTTTTCTATTTTTAGTAGAGAAGGGGTCTCACTTTGGCTCAAGCTGGTCTCGAACTGGTGAGCTCAAGATATACCTTGCCTCTCAGGATGCTAGAATTCCATGGGTAACCCACCGTGCCCAGCCTCAAGGAGATTTCTAGACCTACATCATTAGACAGCTATCATCTTGGGCTGTTTATTTTTTCTTTTTTCCTGAATTCTGTTTCCTGTACCCCATATCATCTCTTTTGCTTTTTAAGTACATACCTACTAGCAAATTATGAAAAAAAGGATCAATTTTTTTTAAGTCTCTTGCATATCTTTTTTTTTTTTTTTTTTTTTTGAGACGGAGCCTCAAGCTATCCCCCTGGGTAGAGTGCCATGGCATCACAGCTCATAGCAACCTCCAACTCCTGGGCTCAAGCGAGTCTCCTGCCTCCGCCTCCCAAGTAGCTGGG